>DWRA01004984.1:0-10310 GCA_018250295.1 Spathilepia clonius
GCATGTAGTCCACCTAATGGTAAGTGGCAACTGCCGCCCATGGACATTTGAAATCCACTCTAGATAAGACTAGAATCCCAACTGAAGTCGACCACAGATGCGTTGCTACCCCTGAGGATTAAGTTGGTATACCTCGTTAAGTTTATCTTCCTTACCCTTCAAACCAGAAGACAACAGCGCTTAACACTTCTGTTATTAGGCAGAATTAGGTGTGGCGGTGGAGCCGCCGGAGTCGAACTACAAAGGGTTCTACCACCATAAACTTTAATCATGTACACCTCGTGCGTATTCACTACCTCTGTTAGTTAAAATCTGCGTACAAGAACCATTACAGTTACCACTACTTAGTGCGAGTTACTCAACAACTATAAACAGAAAGGTGTAAAAAGCATTATACTAGCTAGCCAGCTCTTATTCGGGTTGCAATTCGACTGTTTAAACATTTTGACTTTTGGTCTTGCTATAAGTGCACCAATTTTCCACTAGATAGCAGATTTCAGAGAGAAATTTCTGGCTAACAAGCTCAGTTTCAGCGTTGAACGGTGACATTATTCTGGATAAAATATTCAACGAAACTGAGGTTATTTTGAAACTCAGAGTAGATGCAAAGTAGATGAAGTGGTTTGTCGGGAAGTTTGCTATTATTATTAACAATCGCCCAATTAACTCGGGGTTTGGTTAGATTAGTAGCGTTGTACAGAACGCGTGTAGAATACACGTTCTATGTTACGAAAATATCTAAATATTTTCCTGTAAACAAGAGACAAACGCGCATCTGATTCCTATGACTGTAGGTACATCTGTAAGAAATGCATACAGAAGAGGGATTCTAAATAAAGCCCGTCGCAGATGCGTTTCTACTTTTGAGGGTTTAAATGGTCGTCTTATGTATGTCAGCCACCATCCACACATTTCCAAGGAACCAACGCAAGGACTGTTTTATGCTAGAAATATGTAAGTGTGGTGGTAGTACCTACAAACGCGTCAAACTAAATTGGTAAAATATAAATGCTCGATTTTTATTTTATCTATTTTTATTAGACCAAACCTTTACAATATTTCTGTTTTACATTTTAATATCTCGAAAGTTAATTTTACAAATTACATTAATTACTGAGAATAAGTAACTAAAACAGTACTTTTGTGCAACAAATAAAAGGGTAACAAGACTGTTTCTTAAGAAATACAGAATGCCAAAACGAAAAGACAAGGTATTCTGGACTGCGCTTGTCGTAAGACTCTATTATGTATTTTATAAGTAGCTAAAAGTGGAACGGTACGGTACGGTAACTATTTCGTCTTTTGTTTATATTTTCTTAAATGGAGTGTTATTAGTAGGAATATTTCTGTCTTGGTTATTTTCCGATGATGTTTTGTTTTGGTTTTGAATTGAACGTTACGGGAGACACTAGGAATTATTACTTAGTTAATGGTTGCAACGCATGTAGATATTATGTAGGATTACACTATATGCAGTTGAATAAAGACGCCTATGAGGGGCAGTTCACTTATATTTATAACTAGGTATGACCTATGATTTCACTCGTGTTTATAAACAATATAACACGACCCGTAAATTTCGCACCTTCGCGGTAGATTTATTGGGTGTTCATTTTTACGGCAAATCTTGAAACATTTTCTAAAAGAAAGTAGCCTAAGTGACTATTATAATATCACGTATCTGCCAGTGAAAGTCCCGTGAAAATTGATGCAGCCCTTTCGGAGATTAACCAAAATGTATAGATTACAGTACAATTTCTTGTATAATTCTTAATGAGTATCGACGTCCGAGTAACTTGGTACCGAGAGCCAGTATACAAGTATCAATATCGAAAGAAATTCCTTACCTAATTAAAGTTACGGGCGTGAAATTTTCCCCGTTATCCATTTACCTACTACGCGGCAATGCGAGGAAATGTGAAATTTCAATTCCAAAGCAAGATTTTTATTAAAGTATCGAAGCTTGGAAACCTCGAGTATAGTTTGGAAACAAATAAACGACTTTTCTCACTCTTTTTTCTTTTTTTTATACATAAAAGCCTCGAGTTGATTTATCGTCGGCGCTCCGAGACCGCTACGTCCTGCCACCAATCTTGATCGACGGAGCATTTCAATTTATTTTATGAGTCAACACCTTTCCTAAGGAGTTGTACTTAACGACACACTCACGTTCCATCAATGCACGTTTTTTCACCGATATTCTCCAACAATATTTACTAGAACTTTTCAAGGAGTATGTACTTCACTCTTTTCTTTAGGCGGTAGATTTCAGTTGTATTAAAGATATTTCTTGCTTGGAAAAAATATTAGAATGAAATTACCGTGCAACAAATACGCGTATACAAGTCAGTATGAGGAAATCAATACAATTTCTTGTATTTTACTGTTTTATAATTTTGTATTGTACATTTTTATTGATTAACAACCAGCTTGGTCAACGCGATGCTTTTGAGGCTGTAGGCAAATATTGAAAGTTTTTCTATTATGGATGTAGCTTATAGACATGCAGTCCAACTAATGGTACTAAATTCAATGAATCGGATGCCCCAAGATGGCGGACCAATTACTTTATATGGACCCGGAATACTATTAAAAGAGTATCAATTTAAAAACTCTTTTTCTTTTTTTACAGACACTGAACTTACCAAACACGGGTCATGGCAGACAACATAATAATTTTCTGCTCGATTTGTATTAACTTTTTTGTATCTATCGTAAACAGACCTTTACTCTTAGTATCTACTCATTTAAAAAAGACAACTGTCTTTAAAAATATCGGTATAGGTTTGTAATCCATTACCATTATACAAACTTTTAATGTTAAATATATTTCTTTTTCTTTGAGGGTTTTACTTTAAAGTTTATTTATCTTAAATACGAATGACCTTACTCGTACCTAAAGTTTAAAAAACCCATAACATTTTTAATTTCAACCTTCATCGGGATTTATAGAATAACCAATTTTCTGACCTAACTTTACATTTATAAAGTCGTGGATATACACGCGAAAATGCTGAAATATTCAATTTGAATGCAAAAATATTTGTAGGAATCAAATGGTATTGAAAATACTATTTCATTCGCATTTGTAAATAAAAGTATTATACGTAATCCGTATTAAAAACTTCCATCAGTTCCACAGGTAATTAAAAATGTTGAGAATTTTTTTTTTTTATTGAATTATCCGAAAAATAAATGTAAATATACACATATACATGAACAGTAACTTTGCATTTTTTAAGTTGTTTTCTCTGGTGATTAGCAGTTTTTTTTCTGCTGGAATGTTCAGGAAAACGTAAATTATTTAATAACGAGGAAAATTATCGATGAAACGTGTCTTACGTTTCTTTTTATTGTCAATAAAAGCGACAATTTCAATCCATCAATTAGCGCGCGAACATTTATAAATCAAGTATCCGTATTAAGCGGCCTCTGTTCGTTTAAAAGCACTTTAGTTTTGCCGCAACGACATGAATGAAAAACGCATTTGCCCAGTCGGACACTGTAAACAAGTTAGCTGAAAAGCAACGCGAATTTTAAACGCCGCTCGCCGGAATTCCTGTGGTGGGAGCGTTCCCAACCGAAAAGGTAAATGGGTCATAACGGCGTATCAATATTGACCGCGCAACTCCCATTCAGCGTACATCATACCGGTTATATTGGCCATATCTCACGTTATGCCGAGACGCCATTTTTCTCGACACTAATTTATGTCCGCGTCGCTTTTTTTCATTTTTTTTGCACTTTTTTAAGCCCGGACGTGTCCTGCTTTTAAACGGTCGATGCTCGAAATCTGCGCACATTTTAACGGCCCCATGACTTAGAATAATTCGAATTTCGTGTGGTTTGCGCTCGAATCGTAAACAGGTGAATGGAATACGTAACGATGTTTTGTTGTGCCACAAATTATACTCGTTTGTAATGTTTCGAGTATTTTAATGGAACAGTAGGTGTGATAAAATCTGGAAATAAAAAATACGAGTAGGTTGGTACGTCTTTTGTTTGTAGAAGTAACGTTGTCAGATTTGAATTAGATAATAATTGAAAACAAAAAAATTAAACTTTTTCGAAACAAAACTGGCTGTAGTGCTCTGGGGTGACCAAGTGTTAATGATTCACATTAGTGCTAAAAAACTTCGGTGTGTACATAAATATTCATCAGCACATTAAGTACACAAGCAATTCGTTATTAGTTATACATTATAAAATATTATTTTAAAAAAGGTACAAAGAGAATAATCTATTCCAACCTATTCCATAAATCTTACAACTGGGTCTCACCCGAATAACATTTTTTAACAAAAGAGACAAGGAAATAAGCGATACAGATTCGAATATTTACCCAATTTAACTGTAATCTAAGACAGTCGTGACATTGTATCTGAACATTTATTCCACCTTTTAAAGTGTAACTTGAGTAAACGAGCTACCAGCAGACTTAATTATAAACTACGCTTTTAATTATTAACCTTTTCTTGTAAATTACCGTCGAGGATCCCTTTTCATTAGATGGGATCTGAATAATTGCACAGAATAATACTTAAAAAGGGCAACAACTGGCAATTACACTTTGTTTACTTTTAAAAGTGTCCTGTTTTAGCGGCACAATTGCACCATTTTTACATTAATTAACGAGTTTTACAAACAATTTTCATAAAGGCAAAAGGAAGAAAGTCGCTACGAACTAGGTTTTTCGTGGTTATACTAAAGCACTATTTTGTAGCAAAATGACTGCTACCATTTTAACACATAGTAATTAATATGTTTTACAAAAAGTTTCCATTCACACAGAAGGAAAGTCTGCTACGTACAGTATTTTGTTGGTTATATCAATACACTATTGTAAAAGAGTATTGTCATTATTGCATATATTAATTAATGAGCTTTACAGATAATTTACACAAATACACTAGAAGGAAGAAGAAAAAATCAATAGACAATAAGATTTTTGTGCTTACACCAAAACGTTGTTTTATTAAAAAAAATATTACAAATTTACTGACTTATTAGAGTATTATTCTTTGTATTAATAATGATGCTGTCCCAGAACACCACTGGATTTGCTTCTGCCCTGTAATTTTTATATAATGGAAATGATGGAAGTAGCAAACGATCACGTAGTCCACCTGATGGTAGCGGCCACTGCTCTCAATAGAAATTTGTAATCAACCCCAAACAAGATCGGTCCTATCCGAGGTCGGTCAAAGATGGGTTGCTACCCTTGAGAACTAAGTTGAAATGTCTCTAATAAATATGTCCCTCTTACCACACCCTTAAAACTAAAATACAGCGCGCTTATAGTATAAAAAATGACGTCGCCTTAAATCTTTAGCAATTCTCGCCCGTGTATAATCACACTAATTAAATCCCTTAACGACTTGGTTTTTTCGTAGAACTTGCTGTAAAGAAGGAACATCCTTAATATTTCTTATAACACGATAACCCTGTTATAATCATTTCAATGAAACAATGTTTATTTCTCGTTAATAAAAACGATTGTTGGCTTACACGTGTTATTAATAATCAAAATATTAAATTTTTGGGCACTAAATATAAAAAATGACAATTTCTGATAAGCAGTATTGTCAGACTCTAGTTGGTAGGCAAGTATTGGATGGATTGATAATTATTAACTAATTTGAGATACCTCGAATGGACATTTCTCATTTACCAAACTCTTCAAATCACAGCACAGCAGCGCTTAACACTGCCGCTATAAGGCAAAAGTAATTTTAGCGTTGCCTCCGGAGTCAAACCACAAAGGGTTCTACCACTCATTATTCACACGTTACCACAGTTAACTATTATTTTGTCCTCGTGTGGTTATCATATGTATGAACTTCCTGAGGTATTCCCTTGCGGTTCTTCAAGCGAGGTGTGAAAAGAGTGCTTCTACAAAGCCAGCGATTCATTGGCGACTCCTCTGGTGTTGCAAATGTCCATAGGCGACGGTGACTACTTTCCATCAGGTGGCCCGTCAGCCTCATCGTCAGGTTAGGTTATAAAAAAATTGTATGAATAGACACTAAAAGTCAATTTATCTTTACAAACATTCGAAACTATAGAACATAAAACTACGTGCTGCTACATAAGTATAGGCTCCAGCGGTTTATGGGCAGATAATAAAATAAGTAACGACAGAGCTTATCCGCGATCCCCTAATGTTTTTTGAATAGCCAATCACACAACATAAGCTTTAAAGAGTCAGCTAGATCAGCTGAAAGTGAACATATCGCTAACATATTCGACCTCACGTACTCGCGTTATCTAAACTCCGCAGCCGGAGCGACGCACGGTGTCAATTGTTTATTTCTGCGGATAATCTTTACGAATGTTCTAACAAATATTAATGCATATTACGCTGTAAGTCCCGTGACATTTTAAATATTGTAACTGACTCGGCTCTGGTCGGTAATAGTCTCATTACGAAGGGTTGTGAGACTTTAAAATATGTCGGGGGTCTACTTATATATAACGTGTATGTATGCGTTTGGTCCCACCTACGGTCGGTCCCAGATGTGCTGGATAAAGTTTGAATGTTTTCACACCTTTCTAAGGGTGTATGATGAGCTTCGAAAAATTTTACTCTTGATTCACATTATTCCTAACAATAAGAATGCTTTCCATCCATTATTTTGGTTTGTATACATATATTATAACAACGAACGAGTATGTAGTCCACCTGATGGTAAATGGCCGCTGACGTGAATGGACATCTGTAATTGAAGGTGATTGAATCGTTGGTTGCTTCGGCAGTATTACCGCTACACCTATTTTTACATAATAAAAATAATTTAAGATAGATATACTTTTTTAAAAGTTCTAATTTAATCCTCCGGAGTAACAACGCATCTGTGACCGACCTCAGATCAGACTCTAATGTTATTAGTTGATCATAGCGTGTGTGGCAGTTGACTCTTACAAAAGGCGGACTGCATGCTTTGCTACTCCCATCACAAAAGTATGTCACCCTTACCACGATGTTTACTTGGATCAGCGGTATTTATTCACTTGGCCACGGCAGTGACGTATTTTAAGGGCTGACAGAGGAATTTGTACGACTTTGGCACTAAAACCTTGCCAACTTGTAGTCGTGACAATCGAGATTGAGATTGGCCCCAATGATAATAGATTCCTTTCTACTTGCCGATGCAGTCATGGAACTAGAATTAATTCTAAAATAATTCGAATTCGGAAAAGAATTTTGGATGCGAATTTTAATAGATTCTTTTGGAATAAAAGAAAATGCGACAGGTAGAACAGGTAGGAAAAGTAGTTGTTCACTAAAGCTTTTGTTAGTAATTTTACTAGTAAGTCTTTCTAAAATGTTACCTTTGCAATTAATATTAGTAAAATTTTGTTTTTGTGTAGTGAGTCACCTGATGTGGTGTGGTCTGTACTATGTGGTAACTGTATTGACTGAATAGGTAATAGACGGGATAGGACAAGTATAAGACTGAATATATCTGTTACCTGCCTGTGAGAGTCAACTTTAATTCCGTCGGCTGGACGGAATTTAAGTGGACTCTCACAGGCAGTTGACTGATTTAAAGATATGCCGGCACAAACAATTTTTTTTATTATAAACTGTGTATACTTACATTTTCATTTAGTAAAAGACTGTTATTTGAACTTAACAAAAAGACACTTCAATTTATTTATAAAAAAATATAAATCATTTTTTTTTAATTTTATTTCCGTCGTTCACGCATCAGTAAGAGCCAGCATTAATCTATTTTATATGCAGTGTTACATCTTTCATCAACTTCAACCAGTTTAAACCGGTCACTTACATATTAAGGAGTAATAACCCTAAATTCTGTTTATACCGGAATCATTATGTAAAACAGGGCCTAAAACAACTCTTCGTGAACGTAAAACGATATCAGCACCGACTGAAACTGAAAGGGTTTATTTATTAAAACCCAAAGTTACTATTTCATTTGTTATTCAGTTTGCTATAAAAGATGTTATGCCCGTCACTTAATTATTCATTGCTAGGTTCAGTTCTGTAGTACAAGTAATTCAAAAGTTATGGTAATATTGCTTTAGCTACACTCGAAGAAGCTTTTTTTTTATATATATATAATGGAGTAGCAAACGAGCATGCAGTCCACTTGATGGCAGGTGGCAACTGCCGCCCATGGACATTTGTGATCCACCCCAGATAAGACTAGAATCCCAACTGAAGTCGACAACAGATGCGTTGCTACCCCTCACTAAGTTGTTGCTACCCCTCACTAAGTTAAGACTAAGTTGGAACGGACAGCAGCGCTTAACACTGCTGTTATTAGGCAGAAACAAGTGCGGCGCTGGTGCCGCCGGAGTCGAACTACAAAGGGTTCTACCACTTTTTAAATTGACTCCTTTCAAAAGAGCTATTTGTAAAGTCTGCATGAAGCGCACATTGACCACAAATCATTGGCTATAAGGTAAATAGAAGACTTTAAATTACGCATAAATAGTTAAACGTCCAAAACTGTTACAAATTTAAAACCATTTCTTAACACTCAGAAACCAGTCGGTACTATCACATCAATCTTCTCAATTGAGTTGCAACTATTCACAAGAGCACTTAGCAGTATAAATAGGTATCTTTGATCCGTCAGACGTTTCGGATATTTTTGTTACGAATGAATGTTTGATTCGTATCTTTCTATTGATAGAGTGTAGTGTGAAATGGATTTTTTGGCACAACAAATTTATGAGTACACTTAAATTTATGTGAATTATTATGTAGTTAGACTACGACAGTATGACTATTTTTTCTTTATGTAATATTTATCGGCTAGTGGATCTATGGACATGAAAAAGCAACCGCGAAAAGGTCGAAACCCTATTTGCGGTTGATACTTTAGAGAATAAACTTGGAACGCTTTATGTGTTTTAATGCTTTACCACACCTTTTAATACAGAACAGATAAGCTTACATCGCTGTTGAAAAACAGAAGTAGGTGTAGCGATAGCACTGCCATAGTGGAACCACGAGGAATCGTTATAATCGTCACTGGAAAGGCAAAACGACTAACACGCCAAACGGCCTTTTCGTGTGTTAGTATTTTTGCCTTTCCGGTGAGGATATTATCGTTATCAAAAATTATCATCATCAGTCATAAATATACTAAACTTAGGACTAAATTGGAATGTCTTATATGCAAATACTACATACATACATTCAGGATGATACCAGTGAAAAATCAAATAATAATGGAGTGAAGAAATTTAAATCTGGGTTTTCTATTTCCAAAAATTATATTTCTACATTGACCTGTTTTTGTTCAAAATTGGACCAATTCCCGGTAGTCCAATAAGAAAACTTAGAATGCATTGCATTAGCGTTAAAACCATTTATTCTAGAGCTTAGATGCAAGGAATTCGAGTATTATTTCAGATCTCATGACTTTCCACAAATAGAAATTTGAATGTGACCACTCTCGGCGTATTCGGCCAGATACTAACTAAATAAATATAAAAGGATTGATACGGTAACGTGTTCTTATAAAAATGTGTTATACGATAGCCGTAACAAACGAGCATGCAGTCCACCCGATGGTAAGCGGCAACTGCTGCTCATGGATTTGTAAACACCAGATAAGATTACAATCCTACAATGTCAGCTACAGATGCTACAAAAATCAGCTGACATTTCATTACTTTAAAACAAGACTAATTTAAAAAAAATGGAAAAATATTTAATAAGTGGCGTAAATGATAAAATCTAGCAAATTATGTAATTTGTACAAGAATCGGAGGATGGTAGAACCTTTTGTAGTTATACCTATTTCTGCCTAATAACAGTAGCTTTAAGCGCAGCTGTATTCTGGTTTGATGAGCGTGGTAAGGGAGACATTGTTATCCAAGACAATCCAACTTGGTCTTCAGGGGTAGCTGTATCTGTGATCGATATCAGGCAGGACTTTAATTCTAATTGGCGTTGATTACAGATGTCCATGGGCGGCAGTTGCCACTTACCATCAGGTGGACTGCATGCCCGTTTGTTACTTTATTATAATGTGTTTATAATACTTTATGGTAGAAGTGAGAAGGAAATAGGCCGCTATTTTCGATTCTTATCTTATCTGAAACGGGGAATACGTATTAAGTCTTACGCTCTACATTAACCTACTTGTGTTTGAAATTGAATCAATTCCCGGGAGTTCCACTAAAGATATAAGAAATGCATAGCATTAGCGTCGTTGCATCTATTTATGGTACAATATTGAGTTTCAGCTTTTTGTAACGAATCTCTCGTAGTTGTGGTTAAGTATATAATAATATACGCAAATAAATAAAATTAAAGTATCTGTTTG
>DWRA01004985.1:0-10310 GCA_018250295.1 Spathilepia clonius
CCTAGATAACTTCTGTTAGCCCAATAAGCTAAGTAAAGAAAAGACCAGGTGCATACTTGACTCAGATTTCACATCACTCCTACCAACATGTAACAATTTCTCGAATTGTAGAATAAACAACATTCTAAAATTCCCGGCTATCCAGAAATTGAATTTGTGACCCTACACTCAGTTGATCAACAGGTCAGTTAATATGCTTTTGTTATGTAGGGGAAGGTAAGCATCTTTAATTCGCATCAAATTTTTTTTGCGTCGCTGCTATAACTATTACAGGTGGTAGAACCCTTTGTAGTTCGACTCCGGCGGCACCAACGCCACACTCATTTCAGCCTAATAACAGCAGTGTTAAGTGCTGCTGCGATCTGGTTTGAAGGCTGTGGTAAGAGAGATAAACTTAACGAGGCATTCCAACTTTGTCCTCAGGGGTAGCGACGCATCTGTGGTCGACTTCAGTTAGGATTCTGCTCTTTACTGGGGTGGATCACAAATGTCCATGGGCGGCAGTTGCCACTTACCATCAGGTGGACAGCATGGTCGTATGCTACTGCATCGTATAAAAAAGACTCCCACCACCTTCATTTGAATATGTAATAATATTAAACACTAATTTAACGCTCCCCGAGGCAAAGTTAGATAGCAACAAACAAACAAATACCGTAACTTCGCCAATAATATATAGATATTACTAGAAAATAATACGACCGATTTGTGGGAGAAATTTTATCTACATCAAAATAAAGGCTGTACTATTTCCTCGTGCGCCATTACAGATTATTGTGTGCGCACAAAACAGTGCATTACCGCAATAATATGTTATTATTGTGCGACACAAGTTATCTGATCCGTATTATTTATCTGTGCCCGGTATGTGCATGACAATTTTATAGATTATTCAATGGCCATGCATAGAAATTTGCGAGTATAACCTAGGAAGGCGGATAAAACAAATTCTTTTTAATTATATATATTATTTAGTTAAGCCAAAATTAGAAAGAGAATGTATTTTTATAAGGTATGAAGAGTGCAGCCGATTTTATTGGACTTTTATTTTAGGTGTCAGGAGTTAAACTTTATCTATGATCAATTTTAATTAGAACATAATATATTATCAAAATAATGATCAATGTAGGTGAAACATACATGATTAAGAAGTATTAGATAGGTAGGTATTTTTTGCTATTTGTAATAGATAACAAATGTATATAATATAAATAATTTTGGCCTACAACAGAATGCTGGAGGGTAATACTGTAACAATATATTTTGGAATATCGTCCCGCCAACTTTCAGACTCATTTCTTCGTATGGGTGATCTCTTGTACACCTATTTTTTTTATCCAACTGCGTAAGGTAATAATTTTAAGGATCGTGTGTATGTACGTGTTGTGTATATCTCAACATTTGGTACGCCCTATAGCCCTAAAGGCTTAACGGATATTAAACAAAAAATATCGTTTCATCCTCAACCTATTAGAGTTCCACTGCTGGGCACGGGTCTCTTAGGGTGAGAGGGGTTAGGCCATAGTCTTCACACACTTTTTGAGACCTTTTTTTTTGAAGAACTGTCGAGTGTGCAGGTTTTCTCACGATGTTTTCCTTCACCGTTAATGCAAGTGATAATTAATTTATAATACGCACATAACTTCGAAAAATTAGAGGTGCGTGCCTGGGGTTTGAACCTCCGACCCCTCGTTTGAGAGGCCGTGATTCAACCACTAGGAAAATATCGTTGGATTTGTCTAAATAGTGACATCAACGTCCAATTTCTATTTTAACGTATTTGACGTTAGATTTCTATTTAACATATTGACTTTAATAATAATTTTAACATATTGACTTCAATATTTTTGCACTCATTCTTTCGTTCAAGTTAATTATTTTAAGCAGGCGGGTTTAGTATAACGGTGTTTCATAATCCATGACTGTGTTACTGTAACGCTGCATCAGCCTTACAGTAACAAATACTATTCATGTTTTATCTGCCGTTCCAGCGTGTACTGTAAGACAATACCGGAGCGGCGATCTTTTGTCTTCGCTCACCGAACTGCCGCTCATATTTATGGCTTTCCACATGTTCTCTTTGTGGGCATCGGTTGAGATTGAACTTAGATTTAGCCTATATGCTAGTTACTTTATAGCTTGTCTGTGTGTTTATCAAGTTTGGAATAATCCACTGTTTCAGCTTGAATTGTGTATTTTTTACAGTTAAATTTACAAATGTCCAAAAATTATCGAGTTAAGAATACAATTTACCTATATTCTTCAAAAATACTATGTCTAGTTTTATTCAGGACTTAGGAATAGAAAGGCTTAATAAAATGATATAGGTACATATGACGTATAGTGTTAACTGTAATAACGCCTCTGAATAAACGAACATTAATGCCGTTTTGCCGCCTAAATATCAAAATTTATCAAATTCTGCCTCCTAGAATTTGTAAAGTTTGATCGATACTGAAAAAAAGAGTTGACATATTATATATTATTTATCAAAGCCATTAATCAATAGAAATTTTCCATCGTGTGTACACAATGTTGACATACAGACAGCATACTAACAGACGCTTTTTATTGTAATCTACTTTATGTAACAAACTCTTATGGAAAATTTCAACCATATAAATCTATCAATTTACGCCGTCAACTACAGTTAGAGATAAGGAAAATATATTAATTAGATACTCATTAACATACATATGCATGCGTAACATGCATGTGTCAATCCCAGCATGAGTTAAGCCGCGAGCGAAAGTAGTCAAGCATATAAGCATAGCATCGTGATGTTTGCTTTGACATAAACGACGTCGTAAAATATAAGGAACGATTGGATATGCTCGTATATAAACGGCACATGCTTATTATGAGTATATTTAACACACGATGTGAGTGGCATGTCGACCCGTTGTCCACTGATGGGCAAGTCTCAGAGTGAGAGGGGTAGGGTATAATCGAGCGTATTGCCCAATTGTGAATTACATACACGAATAGATAGAACACACGATAGTGAGTGGCATTTCGTCGACCCGTTGTCCACTGATGGGCAAGTCTCAGAGTGAGAGGGGTAGGGTATAGTCGAGCGTATTGGACAAGTGTGAATTGTTAGAGTTCACACCCTTAAAACTTTTAAAAACTTTTTAAAAATTAAAATCTTTTTGAGCAAGTTTCCTTGTGATATTTTCTTTCGCCTTTTGTGATAAGTAATAATTAATTTATAGGAATGTTTGTAGGAAATATATTGAAGCTAATTTAATGAGTTTTTTTTATTTAAAAATGATGATTCCAATACGAAGCTTGTTACTCCGCTCAGAGTGAAAAGTGTTTAATTTTAGACTAGAATATTGTCTCACTAAGAGTGGTAGTACTACCAAAGTTATTGTAAAAAATTGGTAGACTATATGAAACTAGAAAGTGCAGAAAGTGGATTTAATTTTAATTCACATCTCAGCTAAACAAATGAAGACCCAGTCACAGAGCGGTCACCATATCAAATAATTGGGTGGGTTCCGGGTTTGATCCCCGGCCAGATACTTTCTGAATGATGAATTAATACTTAAATAATTTGGATCTGGGTGTCTGTGTATTCGTCTTTGTATGTCGAAGACACCTATGACAGGATAAATCTTAATGTAATTATAGCCCAAATTGTCGAAAGCGTTACAAATTCATTGTAATTAAAAAAATGCTAATGCTCTCGATACAGTCGATATCCATATTTGCCATGAATTTGCTAAAGACCCACTAACCCATAAATAAGGCGAACCCAACGTTACTACATAACTGCCATCAATTTAATGGGCTCCCAAAATAGCTGGTACAAATTAGCCACCCCTATTTGACAAGCAAATAGTGAGATGCCGATTATCGTAGGCTGAGTCTACACGTGCGAACATTTAAGGTTAAAAATATACAATAATAAGGTAGTATTCCATTGAATAGTTTGATCAATTAATTCTATTTTTTTGATGTAGTAAAAGCACAAATTTACAAGGCATTTCGTTAGCATGCTTTTGACTTAGAAATTTGAGATATTGCATAACGTACTATTGAAATATGACAACTACATTTTTAAAGTTTTTCTCATAATACACATGTAAGTTACCTCAGGCCTAGTTCTAACTAATGGAAATAATTGGCGTATTTCACTACATTACCCGCAGCGTCGACAATCTGCGACATTGCGCAATAGGTACTATTGAAACGCGACAATTTTATGCCTTTTAGTATCAGTACAAAACATACTTGGTTGCTACTTCAATATTATAAGAAGATCAAGTTTAATTATTTTAATTCTCACTAAGGAAGCAATCAGCTCTTCTGTAACTAACCTAAGGCTAAGTTCTAACTACCGGCAATAACTCAGGCGTGTTTCACTAGCATACCCGCAGCGTCGACAATCTGCGATATTGCGCAATAGGTACTCTTGAAACGCGACAATTTGTCGCCGTATATCGCGACACGGCGACATGTGTTATTATTTACTGAGGAAGAGAATTCCCGAGATCACAGTATTTCAAGTCACGAGTTTGATAGTGATGCTGTGTCTTGTAAAGATTTAGTGGTACGGTAAAGTACTGTACGAACCTTGGCATTGCCATTGCGGTTCTTTTTAGGTAACATTGTTCCTATTATTAAAACAATCCTTTGTTTTTATTCATGTACTCGTACATAACTGTGTATATTTAGCTCAAAAAACAGACATACAACGAGATAATAGTCATAATTATTGTTTTTGTCATGAATATCGAATTATTTATGACAAAAACGATTAATCAATCTAAAAAAATAAAAAGCAG
This sequence comes from Spathilepia clonius, assembly GCA_018250295.1. Lineage (NCBI taxonomy): Eukaryota > Metazoa > Arthropoda > Insecta > Lepidoptera > Hesperiidae > Spathilepia > Spathilepia clonius. The sequence continues at coordinate 4,794 of DWRA01004985.1, forward strand.
AAAAAGCAGTTGTTCTGATGTTACAAGCAGACGCTTCAATTTTATATATCTGTATATGGTATACCAGTAAATAAAGAAGAAAAATGCTAAATTATTTCCTTTCTTCTTAATTATTTACATATTAATTTAATTTACAATACATAAAACATTTTAAAGTAAAAATTGTAATTTTAAGACACTATTACAGTTTCAACATACAAAGTCGCGGACAAAAGCTAACTCAGAAGCTACTCATAATAATCTGTCGCCTATAACTTATTTCTACCTTTCATATATCATTGTCCAGATCATCTATGAATATCTATTATCTACGTATCAGATATTTAGAAATTTAGATTCTCAAAAATGATTTTTAAGACAAGACGCGTATAACAATTACTAGCATACGCTATAGCATAAGACCCCGATTTTGTCTGCGTTTAACATTTCAGGTAAATAATATAATTAATGAAATAATTGTATACAATTATTTCTTCAGTTTTAATACTTCCTGTATATATAAGTATTTTTTCTTTTCTGGCAATTGCTATTGTGGCGTCGTTTATTTCATTACATTTTTTTTATCTGCATGCATAACGGCATGCATGCATGAGAGGATGTATGCGTGACAGAATCCATGCACTATTTTGATACGAATTTTTATGACAGGGTAGTAATTTATTATATCTTCAGCTATCTTTATCATACCAAGATAAAACACATACCAGTTTTAAAGTCTAGATCTAAGCTTTCAAACAGAGATTTTTTTTATCAAAACAAATAGTTTTGCATTTTGTATAAACAGACAAACTTATTCGTTTTGTAGAATAGCTTTATAATATAATAGTAGATAGATATGGCACCTAATACAAAATTGAATTTCCCACGTGAACTATTATACAAAAAGGTGAAGATAAAAGGCACTTATGAGATACAATCATTAATTTGCTCTGTATCTTAAACAATAGAGTAATGCGTAGCACATCGCTAGTGGACAACGTAACGGAGAGCTGCTCTTATACAGGATGTTTACATAAGTTATTTTTTTTGTATGTCAACAAAAAAATAGGGCCTTAAATATGTTTAATGATCGCATTTAGGAATAAAACAATCATCATACATATATTGTGCATTAAATTTTCTCGTATGTAGAAAACAAATAACAAAAATATTCAACCGGAAACAAATACAACAATCAAAAAAGACGCTACTGCTTTTTGTTTGAATATTTCTTCTTGTAGTTTCTATGTCTTTTAATGACTAGCAATATATTTTATAAACACCCGTATTTCAAAACTATACCTTTATATTAAAACAATTGGTGTTTGAAATACACATAAATATATTTATATTCAATTACTTTTACGTAATTATAATTATATCAATAAGAAACACCCTGTATGTATTGAGTAGCTCTGATACAATCTTAAGCAGGCTTGTCACTCGTCAGGCAAATGCTACCACGTACTATAATTGATGTGGTGTAGTGACATTTTGTTGGACGCTCGTTTTAAAAGCAACACATAACGCTTAATATCTATACATATAATTAAATCGATTGGAACACACACGTAGTTGTGATGGATGCTATATGTAATATTAGACCAAAAGAATTAGTTATCAACTACTGTTAAGAATAATGGACGTAGTTTTTAGTCTAGTGTTACAATAATTGATAGTTGAATTTGAGTGTGATTAATATTTGAGTATTTTTGTTACTGTGTATTTTTTATAATATTTGAGTATTAAGTGAGCATACACTTCATCTAATGGTTACAGCCGCCCATGGACACCCATTGGAGTCCAACCTAAGTTTGCCCACAGATGCCAGTTCTGAAGAATAACTTGGAAATCTTCTTGTAAATTTGAACTACGGAACGAGGGATGAAGAGTTCTACCACCTTAGAAGGCTCAGCCTTGCTTCTTAATATTCACATGTGCTACTTTGCTGCCAATAACTGATTATATAATATTATCGGGAGTCAATCGTCCTCAAACAGTTATTATCTTAATGCACCTTTCAGAGCGAGAAGTTTAAGCCATAGTCGTAACACGCTGGCCAATTGACAAGTAGATATCACACACATTTGAGAGAAGTTTTTTTAAAGAACTTTGTAGGTGTGTAGGTTTTCGCATGATCCTTCACCGTTAAAGCAAGTAACTATTAACTTGTAACTTCTGATTTTCCCTTTGAGATTTGAACCTCAGACACATCATATTATATCACTCGTCTATCACTCCAATTTCGGTGATCAATATGAAGTAACAATATTGTCTACATAGGAACTTAAAGCAGAGGTGTGTAACTGTCACATTAATGGGTTCTTGTCTAAAAGCGTAGTTTATACACAAGCAGATAAAGCTTTTAGTCTATAAATGCGTGATGATCGATTGTGGGAGAGCCTGGTGACAGTGGGTTACATTTGAGCTCTGTTTAAGTTGCCCTGCTTGATCTCAGCGTACGGACGATACCATCGTATAGTGCGGTTGAAAGTGATTGATACTTTTTGTTTTTGGGTACTAGTTGTGTTCCGAGGTTTCATTCATAATGAAATGTAAATATATATTTAATAATTTGAACATAATGCCGCGCGCGATAGATTTCATGGGTTTAAATTTATTTATTTATATAAAATAAAAGCAGCCTAAACTATAAAGTTAAGTATTTTATTAAACAAATGCACAAGTAATGTTAAAAAATTAAGAAAAAATAATTTAAAAAAAAACACTAAATTAAACATGCATGCATCCAAATTATTGACTTGAGGATGAGTGGCCAGAATGCTGGCAATATTACCTCGTTGGATAGCGAGGCTAATTCGCTAACCGAGATATGTGCCAGCTTTCAGATCATTTGTCGAATCTTTAATGTTTTGGTCAAATGCTCGAAGAATAAGTTAGCATTAGATCCCCACGGCCTCATAGTCTAAACTATTCCTTATAAAGTGCCGCGAAAATAAGTCCAGTCGTTTCGGAGATCGGTTATAGAAAACAGATAGATAGGTAGTCAGAAAATAGACACAAAATTACAATATTTGTGTTTTTGTCGTAGGTACCGTATACACTTACATGCATTCAGTAAAAAGCTGTTATTTGACATTATAAATAGACACTTTAATTTTAATTATTTGTGTTGATGGCGTTATTGTGATTTGAATATTAGTGATGCTATCTCAAAGCGGTGGGTTCTGTAGGTGTAGTTTTGAGTTCATAAATTTGATCTGTATGTTTTACTAATATTTACGAGTCTTTATTAGTGCGACTAAGTGTAGTTGGAACTTTTTTCGTGGGTAATTTTTTCGACAATTTCCATAATAATTAACTGTAATTAAGTACAAAACATTGTAGAACAACCTGCAAACATTGTGTTTGAAGGTGGTAAAACGCTTCGTGGTTCGACTCCGGTGGTACCACTGCCACACTTAGTTCTGCCTAAGAACAACAGTGTTAAGCGCTGCTGCATTCTGATTTGAAATGGTGTGAAAGACACACTTATCCGGTGCATTCTAACTTAGAATTCTAGTCTTATTGGGGTGTATTACAAACATCCATGGGCGGCAGTTGCCACTTACCATCAGATGGCCTGCATACTCATTTGCTACTCTATCACATAAAAAAACTTAAATATTTGATTACTAAGTTTTTGATCAAACTTTAAACTACAACTTCAAATTTAATTTAGTACATTGACCAACTTTAATAACAAATGAATGCTTACACTAACTCCAAGCTTAAATATCAAATCTATTGAAGTGTCCTATACAATCAAATGCGCCTCATACATTATGCTACAGACATACATTATATTATAATCATATTTCTCATAATAACGTCATTAGAATTAGTGCGCTCATAACAACGACGTGTGCGGTCCTCCAGTGGGCTTGTCAACTATCCTCAAGGTACTAAGGTATAGGCTGAAGCGGGTAATGATATAAATAATTACAATAACTCCGATTTTGCAAACTTTAAATGTGTTTATATAGGCTTAAGAATACGTTTAGTTTGCGTCGATTTTTACGCAATGCAACCCAAATGTAATACACACAAACTTGTTTCTCACACACAAATATACATAGACACACACGTTATTTATTACATATATCCAGATACATAAACATTGTCCAAGGTTTTTATTTTCAGATTATAATGAGTTAATGATTTTTTATACCATGAATGTGCATAATTAGAAAGATTTTAAGTTCTGTTATTTTGTAACTTATCTGTTGTCAATATCAATAGGACTGCTTATAATTACGCACCCTCGTTTGATAGTAAGTGTTATTTTTCATTTGTGTCACTTTTTAATAATATACATTTTTTTTTAGACGATGGAGTAACAAACGAGCACGCAGTCCACCTGATGGTAAGTGGTAACTGTCGCCCATGGACATATGTGATCCACCCCAGATAAGAATCCCGACTGAAGTCGACCACAGATGCGTTGATACCCCTGAGTACTAAGTTGGTAATGCCTCGTTAAGTTTATCTCCCTAACCACACCCTTCAAACCAGAACACAGCAGCGCTTAACACTGTTGTTATTAGGTAGATATAACTGTGGCGGTGGTGCCGCCGGAGTCGAACTACAAAGGGTTCTACCACCTTTTATACATAAATACAGTATTCCTACCGACTAGATAATTCAAAATTAAAATTGACGAATTTGAATGACAAAATTAAAATAACAAAAATTATTCGCTGAAATTCGCTGTCCTCTCAACAATTAACTACACAACAGAACAGAGAATAGTCACGAAACTTGAACGTGTGTGGAGCTCTTAATGCTCTCTTATTAGTACGTGTGAGTAATGGTAAGGAGTTTGCATGAATGAACAATTTTTATTTTATTTGATCCTTGGCATCCGGAAGCGATAAGAGGGTTTAAGATGCCTTACGATGAGATAAGTTGGGTGCACGACGTTTTTTCTAATGATAATATATGAGCTGACTCTTTCCTATAAAGTTTGTAATAGTCAAGATAAATATGATTAATTTTTAGACTCATAAATATAAATAGAGTTTAAGTGTTTTGTCTTTTTTAATTTCAATATAACTACCTTATCTTTGCTTATTTGCATGATACTCAAATTGAAATTCCTATCTAAAGATTTGGCTAGTCTAATCTTGGAAGTGATTGAATCAATTTTAAAAGTATTTTTATCATAGTTATTATATTTTTTCTAGATGCGTTTAGTTTGTATTTTTAGCGTCCCGTATGATGTTACGTCTTCTCTGCTAATAAAATTTGTATCAGTGCGCTAAAATTTAAACCGATTACAATTTTTTTTTGTGGTCGTGGCTAAAACTTATGAAGTTAGTCACAAATCTTCTTGGACTGTTACCGTTTCATGTACATCTGCCTCATAATAGCAATGTTGGCATTGAGTTATATTGACGACCCGCGTGGCGGAGCGGTCACCATGCTGGTCTGACACGCAGTGAGTTCCGGGTTTGATCCTCGGTCAGACAGATATCTGAATGATGAATTTAAATTTCTGTTCTGGGTCTGGGTGTTTGTGTATTCGTCTTTGTGTGT
>DWRA01004986.1:0-10309 GCA_018250295.1 Spathilepia clonius
TATAGCATTCCGATCTAGACATAACTTTAAAGGTATTTCTGCCTAATAACAACAGTGTTAAGCGCTGCTGTCTTCTGGTTTGAAGGGAGACAAACTTATCCAAAGCATTTCAACTTAGTCCTCAGGGATAGCAACGCATCTGTGGTCGTCCTCCGCTAGGATTCTAGTCTTAAAAAAAACTTGAAAGGTATAAAACCACTTTGGAAAATGGTAGTTGTTCCAACCAGGAAGGTACCATCTTTACACTTATTTCTAACGTACAATAGTTCTGCGTTTTGATAGAAGGGTGTGGATGCCGACTGACTTACATATGAGACACACCATCTTAGTCCTCAAAAGGGGCAACGCATTTGTAATCAGCGTCAGGTGGAAAGTTCCATATGGAGTTAATTTCAGATGGTCATGAGTAGTGACCACTTATCATTAGATTAACTGTTTCTTCACTACTGTGACTGTTTTCTACTAATATTGATCAACTTTGGTCAATGGATTGACAATTGTTGTGTGGTTCACAGGTGCGCCTGTACTACGACTGGTTCCTAGTGCCGGGCTCCTGCAAGTGCTGGCGCCCGGACTACTTCGCTCGCTACGTGCGGAGGCACAACGAGCTCTAGAATACAATACAATAAAACACAACACACTACACTATCTTTAAACTAAATACCAGTGTATTTAGTAGAGTTCACTAGAGAGCTAGAGTTCACTTCAGTACGCTGCTCTATATTACTCTACCATACACTATATTACATTCGTTTATACATATTTTTTCAAATTCTAAATGACAATGATTTTTGTAAACAAGAATTGGTTATGAAATTATTTTACCTACTATATATAAATTTGTCAAAATTATAAATCCTAATTTGTAATCTAAGTTATAATGTACTGTAATGTACTCATTACAAATTATTAAAATACTCATACATGCTGACTAACTCAAATTATTTATTAAATAAGTCAACTATTAATCTTTTAGATTCTAAAATTTTCTAAGTACTTTGTTAAGAGCCACTACATCAATATTGAAATTAATTATCATATACAAATATGTGGGCATCTAAATTATCAATTTAAATTAAATAGTCTATGTAAATTTTTCATTTAATTTGATGGCGTGGCTCTTAACGATCTTTCTAAGATTATATTAATATATTTGTTAAATTGTAAATAAATATATACCATTTATATATAACTTATGCTTTTACACTAAATAAACGTATTGGCAGTAAATAAGAAGTATTAAAGGAGAATTATGTAGAAATAAATAAATATTTATTGTAGGCTTAAGATGACGTTGGTGCTAACACGTTGTGACGCTGAGACTGTATCTAAAAGAGTATTCTATTTAATCTCTGAGGCATTCATAAATCAGGTACTTCAGATCTAAAAAGGATCCATAAAATTGGATGATGATAAGATTAAAATGGTCTTACTTTAATATATCTGATCAATGTGGATTAAACTTCCGTTTGAGTTCTTTTCAAATGTATGAAACGAGCTATCTAAAAAGTGTAAAAAGGACTCTTTTTATTGAAATATTAGTATAGTCTTTACAATAATACAAATATTTTGATTGGTGATGAACTTATAAAATATATTATGTTTCACTAACATGTGACGTCGCAATAAATGAAGTGATTTAATCCTAAAAATATTACAAAGTATGAGAAGTACTTAATTTATGAAAACCCTCTTATTTAGGCTTATTTACTTAAGGAAACGATAATTATGATGGAACTGATCATTAATAAAGGGAATGGAATTCTTCCTTGACAATGCTAATTACACCTCCGCCGCATACAAGTATAGCTGTGTAAAGTATGAGGCGTTCCAACTTAGTCCACAGAGGGAGCATGTAAGATCTTCCCGTACGAATTTTGTCTTATTTGGCTAGATGTCCATAAACTGCGGTAATCACTGCAGTTTACTTTATAAAATATGGAAAGATAGTGCGATCTCTATTAAGATTAGTTTTATTTAAGCTTTAGAATCATTGCTTCAAAAATTACAACATGAATTTTACGTTTTGAATATAATTGATTCTTGATTATAGAAAATTATAAAATTAATTGAAATGGCATTAATAGAAAAGTTCATGAACATAAATATTAAAGCAAAAGCAGCAACGCTAATTAGTGTGTAATATTGACTGGATCTTCTATAATTAGAATTTGTCAATGTAAAATCAAAAGTGAAATAAAAATTAAAGCTTTTGTATTTTTGGATGAAATCTGTCTATCATCAGAAATGTCGTCATGCATTATTCAATTTAGTTTTATAAATAATCTTCGTGGAAATTATATTGTAACTTAATAAGCTCAAAATGCATTTATATTATTTATAACGGTATTGTAATTATTTAGATGGTCAGCAATAGCTGTATTTAGGCTAGAGCACTTGAATTCAATAAAGAATCAGTTTTAATTTGCTATAGTTCTTTTATTTGAAGTATTTGACACACATAAATAACGAAAGATACATTTATTTTTGATATTTTGATATTCATCTTAACATATCCCATATCACAGACACCAAAGAGTTAATTAAAAATACTACTTAATGACAAAGTAAATTTAGATTAGAATAGAATACATCGAGATGGACTTAGCTAATTATTACATCAAAGTCGAAATCTAACACGTATTTATTAAAATGTAATGTTGAATCTTTAAAACTACGATCAAACATTATTAAATATCGGATGTTTGGTAGGATAGCCATTGTTAGTTCTGTGTCACCAAATGAAACGTATTTTTGTGTGACAGATAATAGGCAATTAGTCAAATGCCAGTATTTGCCATTTACCTGCCACATACAAATATAAATGCTAGTTCACATTAGGTCGGCCCGACAGTATGTGAGGTATTATAATGTTCACATTATAATGATTATTTTGTCGGTTTGACGAAAGCGTACAAATGTGGCTCTTATTGTTTATTGTAAACAGCCAGACCACGCAGTTCTCAGACGACAAAACTGTCGACCAACTTAATGTGAACTGGCACTAACAGTATAATTTCAATTGGTGGTCATTTTGAAACCTGTCGCGATGTTAAGAATTTACTGTTTTTCCTTGTTACTCTCAGCAGCTTTGGTGTGATCCACTTTTACATCTTGAGATCCGGCGGGTACCAATTCCTCATTGACGATGAGACCGAGGCAAGTGCGTCCCCCTTCCACTATCAGGCAAACTGTCGGGGGCTGGGGTTCTCCAGTGTCGGCTTTCATTTTGCGGCCTCGCGCGCTTTCAAACTTGGGGAATGGGCCGTTAGGGTCGGAGTAGGGCGGCGGGAGCTCCGAGGTTTCATAGTACGACGGCGGCAGGTCCGGCGGGCTGAGGGAGTCCGTGGACTCCGACGAGAAGGGCGGGAACTCCTGGTGGATTTGCAGCACATGCATGTCCGACGTGCCCGCGTGATTCAAATCTAAGGAAAAATAAATCATGATGACGTAGAACAAGAAAAGATAACATATTAAAAAAGATAACTTCACAGAATCTTGTTGTCTATCTTAGATACCTTGTAATCGAGTTTGCGCCAGTTGACCCCGAACTGAAAAATATAAAAAGACACGTAAAGTCATAAAAATAAATAATAATAATTGGTTTATAAAATCGTGTAATGTTTAATTTTTTGTAGTTCATAGATACAATCCACGCTGCAGCAAGCAGTTAGGCGAGTATATTAGCGTTTTCTATTGAGAGAAACGAACTAGCAAACTTGTCATTTGTATAATGCTGTATTTTTTTATAATATAGAGGTGGGAAACGAGCAAACAGTCCGCCTGATGGATCACCATACAGATGTCCAGTGGCGGCATGGTAAATAATCATATTTACCATGCCGCCACTGGACATCTGTGATCGACCTCAAATAAAATTAGTCTACTATTCTAACCCAGAAATAGGTGTGACGGTGGTGTCTACGTACTCGATTCACGAAGAGTTCTACCTCTCCCTATAAACTTGTAGTATTGCAGGGTGTTGGTATGATACATACGTCGCAGCAGAGGCTTGTAGCGGTCGAGGAACCGTATAAAGATGACCATCAGGATGACCAGCAGTGTGCAAGCCGCGGCGTGCGCCACCACCAGCCACCCCACCACCGGCTGCACACACACAGTACACGTTTTTACAGGCTTTTTTAACTTGGTTTGTTTATATATGATTTTAGACTAATATTATCGCGGAATTGATACATTTTGTTATGTAACGGGTACTCACGATACGTTTTGATTTGTTAGTTGCCGATATTTCGACCCAGTTGCATGGATCGTGGTCACGGCAAAACTGCGGTGGCGGGGAGAAACCGTTGACAAGCTCTAGTGGTAGATTAATTTATCTACCCTACGATTTCTTTTTTAGGTTCCATATCACAACACACAAAAAGATACAGTTATTGTTGTGTGTCGTGGCAACTAAGAAATCAAAACGTAGAATCGATGGTTTGTTTAATCGTATCACTGTATGCATGTAGGGTCAAATCTAACAGCTGAATTTTAAATTAGATGAAGTATAAATAGGTATTTTATTGTAATAGCCATGTGTGCATGTCAATTATACGTGTGCACAACGTTTACAAAGAGTTTACTTTTCTACATATATACTACACTCAACTTTTTTCTATATGTGTAGCCACGTGCAGTCCACCTGGCAGTAATTGGTTACTGCCGCCCATGGACATTGAGAATCCACCCCAGATAAAACTAGAATATGTAGCATAAGACTAAAATAGACCTTAAGTAGGAATGCCTCGGATAAGTACGTATCCCTTACCACACCCTTCAAACAAGACGACAGCAGCGCTTAACACAGCTGTTACAAGGCAGAAATAGGTTCTACCACCTTGCTTTAGATGACAATGCATGATAAGCTCAGTGACGTTCTAAAGTTAAAATGGCGGACGCCTCAAGATGGCGACCGATAATTTTGATGCAATGCAATTTGAAATGGATATCAAATAAATAAGATTTTTGAAAATCGTAGGTAAAACAAGAACGAAGTTACTAAAAGATTTGTTTTTTATAGCCTTTTTTCAATAAGTAAAAATTTGTATTTATAACTAAACGTAGAGAACTTGCGCCCAAGTTGCACGAATTTTAACTTGCTTGGGGTTAGTCAAACTGAAGTTATCCGAAAGGAACTACAGAATTATTATGTGGGTATTGGACAATTCTTTTAAGAAATTCTGAACTACTACTACAGTTCAACTTGAACATCACTAGCACATCTATATTTTTGTAACTGTAAAGCTGTTGAGTTCTGGCTTGGCAAATACCGACGGTGAACTACTGGAATATTTATAAAATAATACATAAAAACCTTTTTTACGAGCTTTTTAGTAACTTCACATTTTGTATTCTTCTAAGAAAATTATTTTATTTCATATCATGGGGATGCGTAGAAAATAATTGATCAGCCATCTTGTGCGTCCACCATATGACATTTAAAATGATGTCAAAAAGTTAATCATGAATTGTCATTCAAACAAAACCGGTTAAAGTTTACTTGTTTATAATTCAGTAACAAGATTTGACTTGATTCTATGATTAGCCCTTAAATGAGTTTGTGCTTATGGTTAGAAATCCAATAATTTAACTATCATATTATAACCGCACCAAATTTTTTGTTGCTCTTTGCAGAGACCACTTGACATCCACAATTTATTTTGTTACAGTAGCAACCGAGCTTGCAGTCCATCTGATGATAAGCGGCAACTGCCGCCCATGGACGTTAGTAATCCTCCACAGATAAGACTAAAATCCTAGCTGGGGTCGACCACAGAAGCGTTGCTAACCCTGAGGGGTAGGTTGGAATGCCGCGGATGTGTATGCCTCCCTTACCACACCCTTCAAATCAGAAGACAGCGGCGCTTAACACTGTTATTATTAGGTATAATAGGTGTGGTGGTGGTGCTGCCGGAGTCGATCCACTCAGTGGTCTACCACTTTTAAATAGCAGTGATAGAGGACAATTCAATGATAGCGAACGGGTGTGCAACCTGATGACATTACAGCCCTCGGATATTTATAACCACGGATGTTTGGGGTGGAACATGGCCGCTCTCCAATTAATACATCCTAGGTGGACTTCACGTATTCAAAGGATTGTAAAAATAAAATTTTAAAATAAAAGACACTTTGGTGAACATACAGTATATTATTAGAATTGATGCCACGGCGCACACCCGCGCCATCTCGTTTAAATACATTATTATATACTTATTATCATAGTTTACATTCAAAATACAGTTAAATACATTTCCAAAAAATATCTTTAGGGCTACCGTTTTACCAATGTTTATAGAAAGTAAATATCACAGTACAAAAAACATCAACAATAACTTAATTTCGTTTTAATTTGAAATCATTAACCAATGAAAATATTTAAAGATGATTCGCAAAACCTTTTATTTACGAAGAGAAACGTTTAAAATTAAAAATTAAGTCTTTCCTTTCAAAATGTTACTTACAAATTGATATCATAAAATAATTGAGAGTGATTCTAGGTAGAACCGATTACAACAAACAACAACAAAGTTTTACCCCTTAAAATAATAATTAAAGTATTGTATGGATTTCTCTTTTTATAGACGGTTCTTAAATCACTCTTGGAATATTACGTATTTGTGTAAATCTTTTTCTAATTTTATACTTCGTATCGTAATCGTGTCTTTTTCTAATTTAATACTTAATTTGTTGAAATCAAAAATAACGGTGTATGGTAGCCCTAATTTTAATTTCGTTTTATCATATTGATAATAATAATTAAAATCCCACTTTTTAGCTCGTGCCAAGTTACATACTTTCTCAGCTTAACCCTTCTCACCGATTAGTCCGGTCCCGTACAATCCTTAATAACTGAGTTAAGATCCACAACAGATAATACAATTTTGGATTTTCTATCCAGTAAAATTACATCAACAAAATTTCAACATGTACCTATATAACAACATATAGATTTTTTATATTATTTCTATATTTCTGTCGTCAAGAATGACTTTCATAATAAGTAAGAGAACTGTTTTTAACTGTGAAATAAAGTTTTATCTACCAACACTTACAAATATCTGTGTTATGGAGAAAAAACAGAGCAAGAGTTCACAACACCAAGACGTGATGTAGTGGCGTCCGTTTTTACGTGAGGTGATTTTAATTAATTCTGAACCGTCTTCCCCCTTTCTGAGACAGCGAGAGATTTTCTCAATCCACTCATTTCCTGCCAAATTCAAAATATCATGGTATAGAATTTAGCCATGTTTTATCCATATTTCCCGCGTTACATTGAGTGAGATTTGCCTCGACCCTCCTCTAAACGCCTCACGTAAGTAATGGATGCCACCATAGAAGACTTATTAACAGCTAATCTTGAACGTTTGAATCTCAAAAACGTACATTTAGTAACGTGCCCAATCTAATTGTAGTTAGTTATCTTGAAATATATTTGTTTAAAAATTAATTCAATGTAACGGTCAGGAATAATGCTAAATATATAATATATATAATTTTGTAAATTATTATAAATTTTGATTTTAGATATGATTTGATAAATTATTGTCATAAATAAAATTTTTTAATTTACAATTAACACATGAAATACATATTTGTTTGTGTAAATTGATACAATATTTCCACAAGATAATAGCCCGTATAAATAAAATATTCTAAAGAACAGGATAAAGGTTTGTGAATCGAAACATTGAGACTAATACAATCTGACTATGTGTCGGCCATTATACGATGCTGGGTCACCGGGTTCGAAGAAGTGGCCATACATTCGTGCGGAGTACTGGTTGTAGAAGCGAGGCTGTACCACGCGGAAGTGCCGAGGGGGCTGGTAATTCATCGGTTGTTGTTGGTATTGGTATTGAGAGTGATAGAAATGCTGGTGGAAGTGGTGGTGTTGGCCGACCGCAGGCCCGGCAGAGTAGGGAAATCTTTGATTCTGAGGATACACCGCATTAGGACTCCCGAAGAAGGGACAGTTGTAATACGAACCGTATTGAGGATAGTACATCGCCCCATTGTCGAAGGAACGACGATTGTTACGCGGGATCAAAAAGCCCTTGGTGTCGTAAGTATCGAACGGCGGCGACGGAGACGGTGCGTTGTCCTGCAGACTTCCCTCTTTGACTAACAAGTAGCCCAAGCGAACTACCTTAGGTACTTCACTTTTGACAGATTTGTGATTACTGTCATAGTGATGGTGTTCGTGGACGTGTTTGGTCGGTTCGCCAGTGTCGCTACAGTCGGTGGCGGCCAAGTACTTGAATTTGTTTACCGCTATGCCACCGTCGGCGATGCCGGAGAGGTGCCAGGGCGCGCCGCGAGGGGGCGTCAGCATGATGGAGGGCGCGGGCGGCGGCGGCTCGCCCGTCCTAGCGACAAATAAATCACATTATACCACACGTCACACAACAAGAGCCATAATAATGCAATCAAGTGACATTTTAAACCCTGTGTTAATTTCACCTAGTACATGGTGGTTTTATTAATTTTATAGACAGACATAGAAGTGGTCCTGGACACCTGAAGTCGAGTATCAAAAACTCGATTATTATTTAAAATTCCACATTCATAATAAATCATCTTGGAAGAGATTAATATCAAAACCCCAGGGAAAACAAACACCTATATTTGAAGAGTTCCAACTCGTTGGTAGCAACGCATCTGTCTCCAACCTCAGATAGGATTCTAAACGAATCTGGAGCTGATTAACGTTATCCATACGGCAGAAACTTAGCATCAGGTGGCCTGCATGCTCGTTTGCTACCGCTATGTTATAAAGAGATGAAACGTACTTAGCCTGCTGGTTCTGATTGTAGACGATGATGTCTGGCCCCACGAGGCCGGGCCAGCCGCCACCTGCGGGCGGCTCCAGCAGCTCACCCGCCACCTTGCGGCGCGGTGGCTCTGCCACCGGTGGCACCGACACTTGCATGCTTCTGAAATCATCGTTATACCCATTGTTATCCACATCATGGCGACCCGCGTGGCGGAGCGGTCACCATACCGGTATGACACGCTGTGGCCGGGTTCGATCCCCGGTCAGACAGATATTTAAATGATGAATTTAGATTTTTGTTCTGGGTCTGGGTATTTGTGTATTTGTGTTTGTGCGTGTCCATGGCACCCACGTTACAGGAAATCCTAGTGCGGAGCTGAGTGTAGAAAGCATCAATAGCGTCAATCTTTAAAGTATGTTACGTTACGTTACATCTCGTTATATGTTATATCATTATGATCCCTGTAATGTTAGATATAAATTTATAAACAATAAATAAATTAACATTTTTACAATCAAAGGGCCGCTGTTCGTTTACTTAAGCGTCTTCGTCACTTCATTATTGTCCTACTATTGAGTAGGGGTCTCCTCTCACAGGATAAATGATTAGGTCATATTAAAACACATTGGTCAGGTACTGGTAGACGTCATATACATTTGAGAAAATTTCTTTAATCGTCGGTTTAAGTTAAGTTAAGTTTAAATTTTCCCTACGATGTTTTCACCGTTAAAGCAAGAGACAATTTAAATTAATTGTTAGAAACTGACACACGCATTACTTGGAAAAATCATTACATTATAAATATATATATATATATTCGGGTCGTACAAACCTGCGAAGCTTTCTGTACATCATTCGACACACGTACGATTTGCACATATTCGCGGACATTTTTTAAAACCACCCTTTGTCCACTCACCACTTACAATCTGCATGAGTAATTAAAATACCGCCTCTTCTATTTGAACATTCCGGACGACGTATTTTTAAGTTAACACTTGTGAGCAGAAGTCACGTTAACGCCTTACTTAACTAAGAAATTGACTATTACATTGGCAGTACCTAATATACAGTATTGCATCTAATTTACTGTTAAACCGGTCCGCCATTCCCAATTTATAAAAACTAGCTAAGACTCTCGGTTTCTTCCTTTTTAAAAAAATGATATAAATATAACAGATAATTTATAATTACAACATTTTTACCAAAATGGTTCGCGTGTAGTCAATTTAATGGATTTTGATTTTTATGCAGAACCCTAAAACCCTGCCTAAAATAAAAGTAGCCTAAGTCACTCCTTGTACCAATGAACTTTCCGTGAAAATCGGTCCAGCCGTTTCGGAAATTAACCAAAACAAACAGACAAACAAGAGTTTCAGGAAATACTTGTATTGGTATCTTTATAAGTATCGTATATTCTATAGTATTATGCAAATGCTAATTAGTACACTTTTAAAGGTGGTAGAATCCTTTGTAGTTCGACTCCGGCGGCACCACCGCCACACTTATTTCTGCCTAATAACAGC
>DWRA01004987.1:0-10309 GCA_018250295.1 Spathilepia clonius
TACTCACGATACGAAATTTTGATTTCTTAGTTGCCGATATTTCGACTCAGTTGCATGGATCGTGGTCACGGCGGAACACCGTTCCGTTACCCGGAACACCATTCCATTAACAAAAATTATATGTTTCAGTGTATGTAGATATAAATTCGGCCTTAAACTCATAAGCTATGATACGATACCAAAATATCCCAATTGTTTTGAATCTATATTATAAGTACACAAATTACGAGATTATGAGGCATGAGGAACATTTCGAATAATGATTTACGAAAATAACGTTGAAAATAGCCAGGTTTTTCATAAATCCATTTATAATTCCGTTTATCAAGCGAAGGTATGAGTATATGCAGACGGTTGTTTGATGATCGGTTTTTAGAAATTGCTCGCTATCTTGTCGGCTGCGATGTTTATATTCACATTGTCGGTCTAGTTTCTTAGTATATTCGTTACACTTCTGTAAAAACTGTGCGTATTTTGAGCAATTTATCTAAATGTGTTACTCTGCGTAACCATCCGCATTTTCTGTATAGTGGAACTCTGTAGCTGCCTTGGGAAAATTACCTACACTTATTCACGTTGTGTGTTAGTGTAATGCTTATTGTATTCTGGTAAAAATCTGTAGGTAACATTGTTTACTGAAAAAAAGACTCTAACAAAAGATAAATATCGCGTCCCTAATAATGATACACATATTTAATCTGCCTATATTTAATTATTAAATTATAATAAAATAGTGAATATTTTTCTGAAATACGTTATATAAAAAAATCGGTGCTTTGTAAATAACGTAAATTAAATGTCCGGATAAAACTCTCAAAAAGTACTCTTGTAGTACCTTTTGTCGATTACAGAGTATTAAATTTAACTTGCCTTGTTAGTTGGACAAATATTGCATCTGAATTTTAAACCAGTTAACTAAAACAGAATGAGCTGAAATTTTGCATCCACGTTTGGTTTGAATAACAATGCATGGTTAGGTTAGTGACGTCATTGTAAATCAAATATGGTGGACGCACTATGATGGAGGACCAATTATTTTTAAGCAATCCCGTAATATTGGCATCATATAAAAGAGTTATTTCAGAACGACAAAAGAAAACGTTACTAAAAGCTGTTAGTGTCATTTTAAAGATCTTTTTAAAAGAATACCTGGAATAATGAACACGAAATAATTTCTGCTAAATATTGAAAAATATTTTCATATGTATGACACTCATCTACTTAAAATGTTTTGATTTAATAAACGGTGTGTGCTGTTCTTCTAACACAGTCTATGACTAATCGCCTCCATCATACGAACGTGGGAGGATTTGTTCCTTCCATGTGCGTAAACCATCCATATGTAAAGTACCTACCTACGATATATTTTGCTTGGTATACTTGAAGCATAGTTACTATAATAAGTTGAAATTGTTAGAGGTGATGTTAAGGTTAGACCGGGGATGTACCACCGCCTCTCATTCCTAGCATGAAGAATTTCTGCTGGAAAGGAAAGGTGTGAATGCCGACTGACTTATATGTAGAGCGACCCTGTAAATCCTCACAGCAGTGCGTTCGAGGGACTGGGAATCAATTCCCCGGCACGCACCTCTGATTTGTCAAATTTATGTGCTATAACGGAGAAAGAAAACAGCTAGAGGAAACCTACACACCTGAGAGATCTTTTTAGAAAATAATCGAAAGATCTAAAAGGCGTGTAAAGAATACTAACACACACTTGGCCAGTGCGGTGGACTATGTCCTAACCTCCCTGACTCTATGAGGAGACCCGTGCTCAAAAGTGGGACAGTAATGGACTGACTACATCTAAACCCTTAGCAGTGGCAATGCTTCTATGATCAGCTTCTGGTAGAACCTATTCTATGTGGCAATTCTATATACAGATGTTCTTAGGCGGAGGCGATCCCTTACCAGGTGGACTAAAAGCTTATTTGCTACTCCAATCTTACAAAAGTAAGAATACTCTATTATCTGATTAAATATTTCGTATTTCTTTTTGTGATAATAATTAATTACCATCAACAAACTACGCCAAAACACGTGAACGGTTAGTTTATATTGCATCTCGTCCTTGTTCTGCTTTTGGTAAGAGGTCATTTACGTTAATGCGTTTTAAATCTGACATAATGATTACGGAGAAAACGGCATGAAATATATGTAGTAAATTAATATTAGAAATTAATAATCGCTTGCTGTAACGGGGAAGGAAAGCATCATGAGGAAACTTACACACCTGAGAGTTTTCTAAAAAAGAGTTCTCCGAGGTGTGTGAGGTCAACCAATACGCACCTGGCCAGCGCGGTAGACTATGACCTTACCCCTCTCGCCCTGAGAGGCGACCCGTGCCCAGCAGTGGGACAGTAATGGGTTGACGACGACGTAAATGACGGACGACTGAATAGTTTAATGATTGCTTTATGGAATGACGATTCAAGGTATTTTTTTCAGTCGATAAAATAGTTTTTATTGTGTCTAATTTGTTAATTTTACATTTAGGCACAACCTTAATATATTTCTAATTAATTCTTATCTTTCGAATTCAGTAATATTTCTTCTTTAGTTATATACACTTTTTTCCAAAAAAGAAAAAACCATGTCGGTTTGATTTTTCGTTGAACAAATTGGGCTAGTCAGTTAAATATCTACAATGTATTAAAATGACCATCGTTAGACAATAAAAGGCTGGGTGTGGAAGATTCACGTTAATCTACTTGGTCCTGTTACCCTCGCCACACGACCAACGCCTAAAAGTGCTTTGGGTGTCAGGGAATTGACTCTGTTTGATTATTATGGGCCTTTCTTATTAGTACGGACGACAATCTGTTTACTCTCTTGTATTAGTCGTAGCAATATTTTTATGATGATGTAGGCCAGGGTTTCGCAAACGTATTCGCAAGCACACTCAAACGTATATGTGGATTTAGTAATATATTCCTATAATTAACTATAATAGGTAAGCAAAAGGTAAGTATGTCAATGCAAAAAAGTGTGTTTTACTCATTATTATCCAAGCTTCAAGTTGAATTGGATCCATTTAAGTGCGTCCGTTACAATTATAAGAATAAAATTATCGCGAAATAAACATAATAAACATATTTTTTAAAACAAGTGTTTTAAAAAATATATTTATGTTTACAGAAAACCCTTTCATTTCATATCCATATCATGAGGTACAAAAAAAAAGTTGGTCCGCCATCTTGGGGCATTCGTCATGTTGCATTTAGAATGCCGTCGGTAACTTAATCACGCATTCTCATTCAAATTGAACGTATATTAAAATTTAAAATTTCAGTTTCATCGGTTGAGGTTAACGAATTTTAAATCAAGTTCCCTCATTTGACCCTCTCATATATACGTATTATCAAGGAAAGTTAAAATAAAAACTCTTAAAAGCAATAAAATCTACGATAAAGTGTATTACTTTAGACGCCACGGGCTCCAGTAATAAAAAAGCTAATACATAGCACTACTAATGCCTATAAACATATTAAATATACAAATCGAAATTCTCCCTTAGTAAATTAAAATGGAAGAACACGAGATGACCTTAATAAAACCAACTAAATAGTCACCTTTGTTTCGCTGTAAAGAAGGCACGGCAGTAATTAAAACGCGTCAGTAGGGAGTTTACTGTACACACGCCTATTCGCAGCTTTTAACTAGAAATTGTTAACATCTGACGAACATTTTAATTAAGTAGGTAACATAGATATTATGAGTGTTAATATCATTTTTATGGTATTAGAATTTACGTGGTTTGACTGCGGAGGCACTAATGCCATACCTATTTCTGCTTAATATTGTTATTATTAAGCAGTGTTATGTTCTGGTTTAAAGTAAGGGCTCTACTTTACAACACTTCTCTCTACACTTGCACGAGAACTTAGGGCCTGCGCTAACTGGCGGGACGGCACGGTAGAAGATTCTTTATGCGACGAATTGAAATACAACTTAGCAATATGAAAATAAAATTAAAATTACGGTATGTAGCTAGAAGACTACCGCCACTTTTTGTACCGCCCGCGATCATTAAAATATCAATTTTATTATCATAGCATAGAATAGCATTCGTAGCATAGAAAAAAAAACAGTAACAGAATCGCATCTGTGGCAAAATTTTTGTGGGACAATCTTAACTGCAGTTGATTTTATAGATATCCATCGGCAACAATTACCATTACCACTTACCATCAGATTACCACTTACAATTACCACTTACCATCAGATGGCCTGCAAAATAGCAAACTATTTCCGTAATATCAAGTTTTTGAACTTTACACCGATATTTATACGTCTAGCAAATTAATTACTGTTTGGTATCTCAATATTAAAGGTCAGTCTAGTTTATTTATACGTGTGAACGCTTCTGTAAGTTCACCTATAAGCTTTGTAAGTGTGTAAGTGTACACATTGTTGTTGCCAAAAACTATAGTGTAGGTTGCTTTTAGGTTTAATAAATAAATAACGCTTTCTAAACTCACAACCACACATTTGTATTCTCCCTATGTCATGGGTACTATGGACACAAACAGAGTATACGAATACCAAGACCCAGAACAGATATATAATCAAAATCAAATACAAATTATTTTTATTCAAAATAGATCCTTTACAGAATTCTTTTTGAACGTCAAAAATTTACCACCACTTCACAAGGTGTTTTGTTATGAAGAAGAAGCGGCGAAAGAAACTCCATAACACACATCTTTTAAATAAACAAAAAATTGTAAATAAATAAATTTATATAAAAAGTTATCTTATGTTAAAGGGACAAGTGAAGCTGGAGTTACTTCAGACTACACAGTTTTATCATCCAAATAATCACTTGTTTTATAGTAGGCTCTCGGACACAGAGTTTTTTTAATAATTAATCATTTAGAAATTTGTCTGGCCACGAATCGAACTCGCGTGTTAGATCGGTATGGTGCTCCGTCACGCGGGATAGTGAAACCAATTAATCGTTAATTTGTTTTACTATCGGATGACGTATCTGACGGATTTCACGTATCGTGAGCAAATAAATCCCCGTGACTTAGTTTTGTAACGATTAGCACTAAAACTTTTGTATAGGATTGTCATAATAGGCTCTTGGACATTTGTCGCACAGTAACGACCGTTATTATATCGTTTGCCATAAAATCGCAATAAAATGGTGATATATTTTGTTAATTATTTTGACCTACCTTCCGAATGCCTACTGTTTTATTTCGTTTCAGTTCATTAATACATTGAATCTTTACCAAATTTTTGTGCTATATGTTGACTTATCCAATGTCTATCTTGAAACTGTTATGGATTTTATGGAAATTAGTATCTAATTTTGTATGCGCCTCAGCACTTTGGAAACACTTACTGTAATGGAATACGAATTACATATTATACTAATAATTTAGATTAGTATGTATTCTACGTAATAGACACATTTGGTTTTTGCTCTATAATCATTAACGTATCATGAGCGCCCAGAGCAAGGTTTTAACGCTTTGGTCACCAATATATCTATATACACATATACGAGTACATCAGGCACTTGGGATTTACACTGAGTAGACGTCGTTACCATTTGCAAATATTTGTGAAAATATCATTTTGGAGTCCTACATTTTTCTTTACCAACTTTTGATGAAGAGATTAATCTTTTAGTTACACGATTAATTAAAAAACAAGTAGGTATTGGTATGGCTGTTCGACCTCTCATAACCGTCTTTAAATTACCGCCCAAACAATAGACCATATGCGCGATGTTCGCAAATTTATCATCAAGTTAATAGCAATAACATAAATAAACAGATTGTGGTGTGCTCCAGTGCTGTGGGTATACGTTTTTACGTTTGAACTTCTGTTTAAACAAGGCGGAGGATGCACATCTGCATTATATTTATAGCCCTTTTGTTGGTTACGTACAACAATAAACACTTTAGACATAATATAATAATTTCTTCTTATTTTATGGAAGCTGCAGACGACCATGCAGTCCATCTGATGGCAAGTGGCAACTGCCGCGTATGGGCAGCTGTAAATAACCTTGAATAAGATTAGTACCTGAGGTCAATCACAGATGCGTTGCTACCCCTGAGGATTAATTTGGAACGCCTCGAATTTGTTTTTCCGTCTTGAGACTGGCGTTATAAGGCCGAAATAAGTGTAGCAGTTCCGTTCCGTTCATGTTTCCGGAGTCGAACTTCAAAAGGTTCTAGCACTTTTAATTTGAATGTGTTTGGTAGCGAATCAGTTGAGGCAGATAACTGTACTGCTTACTTTTATTACGTATATATTTTTACCGTTTATTTTTTATTTTTTATTTGTATTAATTTTCCGTTATAGGGTACAATTTAAAAATGTTTGGCAGTTACTAAGGCAAAACTTAAAGCTTCGTCATTTCCGAATGACTAATATTCATACAAAGCATGGAATATGTAGAACATCGTTCATTACTCAACAAACACGAAATCTACTTTGTTAAGTAAACAGATTATGACGCGCCATTAATATTTATAACATCACGGGCTATTTAATCACTGGTTAACAAATATTCCGGGAATGGTTATCTGGTCGTTTGTAATAATATCTTAAAAACATATTAATTTGGGCTCTGAAAGTACGCTTTGTTTCTTGTGTTTCTGCAGTATTCTATGCCTATATAGTGTTGATAAGAAAAACATGAAACCGCGATTTTATTCGGTACTACGGTTCAAATCTTCCCTACGCGTATATGTATATATTTTTTTACGTATTTCTTGGAATATTTATGTGTATTTTATTATTGTTACTAATTTGGCCTGCGATCTTGCATATCTCGTAACATATAAGAGTAAAAACAAAATTCTGATCCTCTTGCTTGATTCACTTGTGTACAAAATTCTTACAAGCCTGGGTAACATCTTACCGGGAGTGAGGGTTCGATAATAACACAAACATGTACTAATAATAAATTTGTACATCAGAGGTATACAATAGCAAGTCATTTGTTTGAAAATTCATCTTTTTTTGCATAATTAAAATCACAAAAACTATTGTAGCTCTGTACAATGTTAAAATTAATCTATCTATATATAAAAAAAATGATCAAAGTTGGATGACACGTGTTTTTGTCCGTTCTGTTAAATTTGTATTTTGATATAGCGTAATGTAGTCATCAGAATCAGTTGAGGAATGTGCGGCGGACTTGCATTTACCTCGAAAAATAAACATAAGTAAATCTGTAATGCGAATCACGCAAAGAAATTGTCCGTTAGTTTTTAGGCGTGTGGTGTTTATTATTCTAACCACCTATGCTTTGCTGAAATTCGCGCGAGTCTCCACTTCTTTTCTCGATTGTAACTCTCAAAATATCCCAGGACCCAGAAAACATTTTTACACATCAAATATCATAAATGAAAACTGCCGCTAACTTTACAATATGATTAAGTCCATTGTTAATAATTCAATCCACCACATTTTTTGATACCAAAAATCGGAATTTGACAATTTATAATAGGCAGAAATTGCCAAATTTCGATCGTTAGTAGGCAAACAATTGCATAGGTTGATTATTGATAACGGACCTAAATTGCAGTATGTACTTCATGTACGTGTTCCTAAGTACTTTATGCGAATGTGATAAATATTAGATTTTCACATAAAGTAAATTCGAGTCATTCAGCGAAATGGAATCATAGATGTTCGAATTCTTGTTATCTCTTGTTACTGTATTTACATCTTTGTTTTGCTGAAGTAATAGATACAATTGATCATTTTTCTAAAAATTACCCCCATATTTATTTTTAGGAGCGTTCGGACAGTGAAACCCTTGCGTAAATCTTCTTCAGAAAGGCGAAGGTTCATTTGGTACTCGCTATATGCTTGGAGCATCACGATATTGCTGACTACCACCACGTATCTACTTGATCGGTATCCTGTATCTATTCATCTCGACTCCAACATTGGGGAAGGGGCCTGTTGGTTCGGTACTGGTAAGTAATCATACATATAATTATAGTAAGAAATATAATACATTTCTAACCATGTTCGACGATTTTAGCCGGTTACGTTGAATTTTCTTTCATAAGCATCGTTGTAATCATTACGACTAATGTAATATCGAAGATGAAAAATATTTTTTGTTGAGCTAGAAATGTAAATAAGATACCCGCTTTATTGATATATGAAATGTGGTAGTTCGACTTTTGGCTAGTTTTTATTTTACATTTGAATATTTTAAGCTATTGTTATACCTTGAAGACGTCGTTAATATAACAATTTGTTTACAATTAGAATATGCTGCAGGTTAATGCAACGATTCCCCAGTATAATGATTAGAATGCCCTATACAATTTGATGATCGCACGTAAATAACTGTTCTAAATAACCGAACTATTCTCACCACCTACCTAAATTACCCAAATGTTCAAATAGTTCAGGATGTACTTTATAATTTGCAATTTTCAGCTCAAAATTCTCCATCTGATTGGCCTCACTATATATTATTTGTGATACCGATGGGTGTGTTTACGTGCACTAACTTCATTTTATGGTTGCTAACGGCACGCCACTGTGCACAAATCAAGTCAGAAGTGCATCGGCTTCAAGCTGGTTCGGTTGGTGATCGAGCCAAAAAACGATTCCGAATTGACAGAGCCAAGTGAGTATGATTTTTAATTGTCTTCGAAAAATACATTTAATCTTATTTTATAATTATCCTCATTACATTTTAATGCGTAAGAAACCTGTATATGTCTGTATAAATTGAAATGCTCACATTCTGTATCTTCTTTACTGTGTATTATTTAACTTAATTTCTCCCTCAATTAATCTACTCTTTCAATTACTGCATCTGTCTCACGACCGTTGTATTCAGTTAAAAATTTAGTGAACTTCTGTTACTACAACTATTACTTCGTTTTGACTCTCTTTTCCTATTATGCTACTAAACGTAACATTTTTTAAAGCTTAGTATATTAGAACGTAAACCAAAAAATCTAGTTTCTGTCTGATTGGGTGTATGCTATCTGGATTTATAAGATACTTTATTATCTCTGATAAATAGTTCAAAAACCCCCCTTTTTAATTTGACTGTCATTCTTTTTATGCCACATTCTATGAAGTTTTCGAGTCTATTTAAGACTATTCATCATTTTTACATACATAAAAGAAATTATACATAAATGTAAGAAATGGCAATAGAATTTTGAGTGTTCTTTCATTACTACAAAAAGAGCGTGTCCTCGTGAACTACGATAGCTACGTGTTTATTTCGTGTGTATTCTTTTTATAGAATGTTATAGTAATGGGATTGTGAGTGTATTAAGAGGATGTAATACTCTCTGCTGTTACTCACAAATCTCACTAACACTGTTTAATGTTGAGGTGCGAATAGACAGCTTAGTTTCCATAAAAATAAACAAAAATTTGGCCGAACAGGTACATGGGTAAGGTCGATATTGTACACAAATTACGCAAATGAATTCGGCTCGAGTAAAAACCGATTGCAGGCCGAGAAATCAATAGATTTCCGGTGTGTTCTTTTTCAAAGAAAATGGTGGTAGGATGTGCAATGAGGTTTATTTTAATGAATACGAGAATTCAGTTAGCTTTTTCGGTATAACTATTTAATAAAATATGGCTGTTAGTGGAATTAAAGTAGTTTAGAAATACCTACCCAATAATAAGCACTTATGACTTTTTCCCTAAATATACGGGTTATGTGTAAGTAGAAGGCAAAACCTGGGAGTTAAAATATGGGGCTTATTTCTTAGAATAATTATTTCTCGTACCTATTTATTTACTGTACGCGGTAGTGGTGGCATAAATATTTATGTATGGTAGTACATTTGTATGTCCTATGATTAATTAGAATTTGAGAAGAAGTCAAAACTAATTTTGGTAGTTATATTGAAAGAAATGGGACACCTGAGTATTTCAAAGAAACGATTGTTATTAATGACAAAATCTTTTTACAGATACATCTTGACTGGAAAACTGTGGGTAGTGATGGGCGCTGGATGGGTTTCGGAGCTGCTGTCCACCATGGTCAATCAGCCTTTATGGCTGTGGAACATTGTTGACCTGATCAATGAATTGCAGGGTCTTCTTATATTCCTAATCCTGGTCTTCAAGCCGAAAGTCTACTACCTTATCAAGAAACGATTAGGTGAGGATAGTTTGACTTCATCACGATGTTGTTTATAGTGTAGAAGCCGCATGTGGGATTGGTACTCCTTTATTACCCATTAAAGGTGGTAGAACCCATTGTGGTTCGACTCCGGCGGCACCACCGCCAAACTTATTTCTGCGTAATAACAGCAGTGTTAAACGCTGCTGTCTTCTGGTT
>DWRA01004988.1:0-10309 GCA_018250295.1 Spathilepia clonius
ATATTGTCTTTTCCAATGTCGGAGGAGGTCAGGATGCTGGTTGGCCTGGCCGATTTAGCTCTAAGTAGAATAAGTTAATTATAGTTTTATAAGGTTCGTATTTGGATTGTATATATAATGATGGCTTACAGGACGATGTGGTCGCCCAGCGACAAAGTCCTCAAACTAAATAAAAAATAAAAAAAAACATTTTCTGCTTACTAAAAGTAAAGAGTCAAAACGTAGTCAATGTCATTGTTGCTTCATTGCGTACAATATTGATCCTGTGGTCATTGCGCAGGATTAAGATCAATTGTAAACAGCGGGTGTCAACGAACTGCGCAAGATTGTCGTTGCGTTGCGCCTGCGCATACAAATTAAGCGCATCAGAATGCTGTGGGAACCGCGAGCCTTACGCGGCAATATCTGCGCTGTAATCGCTTCTAATAATTCTCTATTACCACTTCCTGCGGCGGCTTTACTGAGGCTGTACGTATATTTTTTAATTAGTGTCCGCTCACGTACTCTTGTGCATAGTTTTATACTTTTTAAGCGGGACAGCTGCAATTTTTTTTATGTTATTTTTTATAAATTGGTTTTCGCTGTGCTATCCAGCAGAGATCATTTATTTATTTGTGGTAAATGTTATGAATAATATTATGTTATGAATAAATGAGTGTTAAAATAAAAATATAATATCTTATTTGTATTGGGTGTTAATATTTCAAGTTTTGTCTATGGTTGTTCCATATTGTGGAAATAAATAAGTTTTTGTTGCACTCTCCAACGGAAACCAATTATTTATCTATGGTCTAAATGTTATGAATAAATGAGTGTCAAAATAAAAAAAAACTTTTATAAGCTTCTAATATTCCATGTTTTGGCTATGGTAGTTTCATATTGTGAAAATAAGCTTACATGATAAAAAACTGATAATTAAAAAGTCTATTGTATAATGATATAGCAAGAGAATTACCTAAAAGCTTTTTATCAGTGAAAGTCAAGATCAATCCGTTTTTATCCGTGCTTACCCTAGGCGAAGGTCATTGATAAGGTGGCACTTCGCTTATTACGTGACGTCACATGCCTTTAGCGTGAGATTACTTTAAGAAATTGATCCCTTTGTAAGGGCCAGAACACACGAATGAATTTACACTAAGAAAAATAAAAAATGGCAAACAATAAATTATTAACAGGCTCTTTAAACTCCCATACTGTTAAAATAATTATTAAAGCTTAAGCGATTTAAATGATTAAATATATATATATATATTTTAAATATTAATAATTAATTAAATTAATTATAATTTAATGTAATGTCATAGTTGTAATATAATTTGATATTAGATGTGACAATTTTGCATACCCCAGTGGGTAAGAATAATCATGTATGTTATATCGTGTTATTCTGCAAATAAATGATTTTATTTGATTTGAAATAATGTAAGTTTTTTATAA
Organism: Spathilepia clonius; assembly: GCA_018250295.1. Taxonomy (NCBI): domain Eukaryota; kingdom Metazoa; phylum Arthropoda; class Insecta; order Lepidoptera; family Hesperiidae; genus Spathilepia; species Spathilepia clonius. The sequence continues at coordinate 1,438 of DWRA01004988.1, forward strand.
CGTACTATATTATTTAGTTCAATGATTTTAAATTTGCCTCTGAAATTCCTGTACCAACTACATTTCACGCCAGTATAGTGATGTGTGCCCTAAATTGATTTTAATTACTTCAATATTTAGTACTTACATACGTTAAAAAGGTGGTAAAACTTATCGTAATTTGATTCTGGAAGCACCACCGCCATATGATTTCATCAAGTTCATTGCGATTTTAACATATTGCTTTAAAAGTGGAAGAACCCTCTAAGTTTTGACTCTACTCTACTACTACTACTACTACTGGTACTATACTAAGTATCACTACTATAATAAGATGCTGCCCTGAAGAATAAGTTGCAATGCCTCGGATAAATATGTTTCTCTCGCCACACCCTTCAAACCAGAATACAGCAGCGCGTAACACTGCTGTTATTAGAAAATAGGTACGGTGGCCAGAAACGAACCACAAAGCGTTCAACCTCCTTCAAACAATTATTTTCAAGTTATTTACAGCCACTTCTATTTATTTGTAGATAATGGCAATTTTTTCGTACCCATCTATCTAGTCTAACCTACGATCCTTTTAGCTTCATTGCTTTTGCGTGTTGCATCACTCCGCCCACGCTTTCATGATCCCGAAATAGCTGAGGAACACCTTACCTCTGGTTTATGTGGAGTGATCGTGCGTTATTATATTTCCACTGGTTTGACCATGATTTGAATGCGGACGGGAATAATTGAGTATATTATTATTTTATTGTGTAGAAGTGGCAACGAGCATGCAGTCTAACTTCATGGTAGTGGCTGTCATCTGTAATCATCCCTAGATAAGATTAGAGTTCTACCTATGGTCGACCATAGATGCGTTGCTATTGTAGAGGGCTAAGTTGGCATGCCACGGAAAAGGTATTTTTCTCTTGACACGCCCTTCAAACCTACAGCGTTGTTTAACGCAGTGGAGACGAACCACAAAAGGTTCTTCCACAAAGATAGATAATATGTAACTAACCTAAAATAATTAGTCGTGTACTATATAAAAAAAATGACCGCCTACGAAGTGTCAAGGAAAATACATACAGCTGAAGACGGAACCTTCTTCTTTTTGAAATCAGTTAAAAGCCATTAAGCGCTTTATGACACTGGTGACTTTTAACATTACGTTAATCATAATTACATTAATATTAATAATGTATAATAACAGGTAATAAAAACTTAAATAGTCCGTAGTAATGAAATCGTTTGGCGAATTCATGTACAAAGTATGAGTCACTGAAATCGTGAAGAATATGACGTTACTCTGAGTAGTACAGACGTCAGGTAGGGGCGCTTCTGGTACATCTGATTTACGATTAACAACTGCATACCACTTTTTTACTATAATATAATTGAGTATGTAGTATGGCGTAGCGTAGCCTAGTAGGCTAATAACACCAATATTAATTTTATTACCTACCTACCTATAGTTTATGGTTAAGTACCATAGACTATAGGTAAGTATCGAACTTTTTAAACCAGATTTCGCGCTAAATTTTCTTGTGTTTTTAATTGTATCTTGTATTTTTTATTGCAATTTGTTACGTTATTCGATATGGTTCGATTAGTATATTTTCTATGCCTTATTGCATAGGTGGCTATATCTTTCTATATACCTTGCTCGATTTCTATAGTGTGTAATATATGTATTTATAAAAAGTGCAATTTCGACTGCAATATTTATTAAACCTACATGGAGTTGTACTAGTCCTATGTAACATTTTTATTTAATTTCGTCTTTGTATATCCATGCCACCCACGACAGGGAATCCTAGTGTGTGAGTGTAGAAAGCGTCTTTCTTCTTTTTAAATAATCTTCCTTCTCGTATATAACATTTTTATTTAAATTCGCTCGTATTTTTTTACTTTTAAAAAAGTGTTTTGTGTCAAAATATTGACTTAAAAATCACTTGTATCAATCATTCTGTTTGTTTCCTATATGTATTAGTAAGAATACTTGTAGCATTACGTAACTGCGTCTCTTGTATTTAGCGTTGTAATAAATATTTAGTATTGTAATAAAATAAACTTGTTTTACGTTTAAGACAAAAACTTAACATAAATTGTAAATGTTATATGGTCATAAAATAAAATATATGACGCTATCATTATTTTACGCGATTTTTTATGTGCAACATTTTGAACTATTGAACAGTTTTGATGTCAGTAATTATAAGCAAATTCGTTTTTGCTTTGTTCAATTCGTTTCTTAAAAGACAACAAGTTATTAATTTGTAGCAAACGAGCATGCAGTTCACCTGATGGTAAGTGGCAACTGCCGCTCATGGACATCTGTAATTGGCCTCCCCATACGATTACAATCCTACATGATGTCGGCTACGGATGCGTTGCTACCTCTGAGTACTAAGTTGAAAAGCGTCGGATAAGTATGTCTCCTTTACCACAACCTTCAAACCAGAAAGCAGTAGCGTTTAATACTGCCGTTAGTTGGCAGAGATATGTAGGTGCGGCGGTGGTGCCTACAGAGTAGGATCACAAAGAGCTCTACTACCTTAAACATTGTAATCTTCTCTATGGCATACGAATGGCCGTGGACACCAATAACCACCTACCATCAGGTGGACTGCATGATTGTCTGTCTTTCGTACTATTAAAAAATCTTTTCGCTTCATCAATGTATTTCATTACATATGATTTGTTAAACTAATATTGACGTAACAGTAAAAATAATTATTAAACCACAGAGTGAACTACTTCCGCTTAGTATTAGAACAATACCACAACGATCAGACGGACATATCTACAATAGTTAATGCACTTGGCTCTGCACGACACACGACGGTATTGTTCTGTCGAATGCAATAGTTTATAGGTTATTTTCCTGTTTACTTGCTACCTGTTACACTGTAGGAAGATAGCCCAGTGGTTTGAACGACTGTCACGCTAAAAGTCCGGGATACAAATCCCTGGCATCTCTATTTTTCCCAAGTTACATGAGTGTTAGAAATTGGGCACAAACCACTGACTTTAAAATTCTTTAAAAAAAGTAAAATCTGCAAATACTGTCCACCTGGCATTCTGTCTGTCTGTCACAAGGCTCTATCTTTTGAACTAATAAATAGATATTGTAAATGTTTACAGTATGTACGATGGCCGTTATGACAACAAATACTAAAATTTAAAAAATGTGCAGGGCGTCCCCATACAGAAAGTATGTTATGGCTTCATTGAAGCCTTATAAAGAATGAAAATTTGGTGGTACGGAACCATTACCAGTTCGACTGACACATGACTATTTTTAAAAGTTTTGTATACATTCGATATTAATTATATCACTTACGTTAACGGTAAGGGATAACATCGAAAAGAAATGGTCCGTTTTGTTTTATTAACGTTTAGTTTTTACTTGAATCTAAGGATTATGAGGCTATACATATTCGTTTTCGGCTTAGATATTCGTCATTATTCGGCAACTTACTCGCCGGATTGTTGGCGGGTAAAGCAATCTCATTAGTCATACAAAGGCTCCTCCGTAAAAAAAATACTTAAGCAAAGAATTCTATAGCACTAATTAGCTCCAGACCATTGCAAGATGCTACAAGAAAATCATTATTCACATGATTACCTCCATGTAAGGGATGGGGCTCGCTTTGTCGCGTTCAATTATTACGATATTTTAAAATAGTATACACTGATAAAAGTATGTTTGTCTGTAAATTCAATATATTTCTACCTTACTACATTTCTACCGTATTTAAAGGGTGCAAAAATAGTGTTGCGGCGTCCTCAGAGGTACCAAAGCATTTGTGTCAGACATCAGGTAGGACTAATATCGAATCTAAAGTTTATTACAGATGTCTGTAGAGGGCAGTGACCACTTATCGTCAAGTGTCAATAGCATGCTCATTTGTTACTTTAGTTTCAAAGTCAAATATCTTATTACTATTATTACTAGTTATTATTCCTTTTATAAATTTTTGCAATACAAATAACGCCATCTGTCGCTAAGGAGCTGAAGCTTTTGAAACTATACACAAACCAACGACTTTACAGCATCAGACTTGAATATGTAGAACGGTAATTTTTTTTAAGGGCTGCTATGGAAAGCATGAGCATTTTATACATTTTTTTTATAAAAATAAAGTTTTAGTAATGACATATTGTTTTTAGCGTTCTTCTCAGAAAAACATTTCGTTCGAGCCCCATATCATAAGGGTGCATATTAAATATTTGGTCCGCCATCTTGTGTGTCCGCCATATTAGATTTAGAATTCACTAATCATGCATTGTATTTAAAAACGAATGTGTACACAAAATTTTAGTTCAATAGCTTAGTTAACGAGTTTAAAACTCACTTGCAAGATTTGACCCTTATATGCATACGAAGTAACAAAAAGTTAATTAAAGGATATAAAAGCCAAGGAGTAAGCGCGCACAGCCGCGGTTTGAAGCTAGTTCAGAAATTATTACCTCCATACACGGGACAGGGAGCAATAGCATTATGGCTTTACTTTTTGCGATATTTTTAGACCGCTCTTGCATGCGAATCTAAATTAGATACGCACATGTTACACGATTTATTTTTAATGAATTTTAATCAACGTTGAACTGACTGCGAACACGCATCAAAAATATTTTGTGGTGTTTTATGCAATGGAAGAAATCGAGCCTGCAGTTCATATGGTGGTTCATTGTTAATTATCAACCGATTTGAGTCCCACTGCTGGACATGTAATCTCTTAGAGAGGAAAAATACCATAGTCAGATACGTCACTAACCCTAAGGATTAAGTTGGAAGGCCTTGAGTAAGCAGTCTCCTTTACCACACCCTTCAAACCAGAACACAGCAGCTCTTAACACTGTTATTATTAGGAAGAAAGGTAATTATGATGGTTGGGCTATCGAGATCGAATTAAAAAAGGTTCTACCAGTCCTTCAAAAGTTCAGTATTAAAGGTGGTAGAACATTTGTAGTTCAATTCCGAAGGTCCTCTGGCACAACGATTTCTGTCAGCTGTGTTAAGCGCTGCTCTCTTCTGTTTTAAAGGGAGTAAGGGAGACATAAATATTCCAGGCGTTCCAACTTAGTTCTCAAGGGTAAGAACACGTTTGTGTCCGACCTCAGGGAGGACTTTAATCTGAGGTCTATTACAGACGTCCATGGGTGACAGTTGCCACTTACCATCAAGTAGACTGCACACTCGTTTTCTACTACCATCATATTAATAAAACGTAAATAAAGAAGAAAGTTTCAATAAATAATTTCTACTTGAATTACAATCATGTTGTTTAAAAACGTCCTATAAATAATACTGCGGTATGTACCTACGTTACTATCTTTGCAATTAGTCGTGTATTATTTTAGTATGGCTTGTCTCATGCAAATCATATGAACTGGTTACGCATATAGGTATTCTATTTATAACGGTGAACTTACAATCGTGGCCGAGATTCTGTCACTAAAAAAATATATCATGACCTTATTTGTATCTACTCTACACACGTATATACGCCTACTATACGTTATATTTTAGTCTACATATATAAAAATGAATGTTTATCTGTATGTCATTGATGAACTCAAAAACTACTATACCGATTATTATGAAAATTGGTATATATATGTATTTTTTCACGGAGGTTTGTAATATGCTCATTGATGCCACTCGCCACAAGGTGGCGTTGCAGAGTAGTATCTTCTGCCCAAGTGCTGGTGCAGGCACGGGTTTAAAGGTGTACAAACATGAAAAAAATGTCAGGAATATAGTAAAAGCAACAATTTGCCAATACAACCAGTTGCTACGTCTGTCAAATAGGTGGGATTCAGAATTGAGTAATTTAACTTTTTCATATTATTTAATTCTAAGGCGATACGAAGTTCGCCGGGGCAGCTAGTAATAAATAATAATCAACGTCTTGAATACAAATTGTTTTATTTTTATCATACTCGTAATGTACAGTGAAGTTCAAATGAGCATTTAGTCCTGATGGTGAGTGGCAACTGCCGCCCTTGGATATCTGTAATGGACCCTACATAAGATTAGGGTCCTATCTGAGGTCGGCCAAAGATACATTAATATCTCTGAGGACTATCCGAACACTTATCTGAGGCGTTACAACTTAGTCCTTAACTTGACGAACCGCGTGGCGGAGCGGCCATTAAGGTCTGACACGCAGTGAGTTCGAGTTCGATGCCCGGCCACACACATATCTAAATGATGAATTTGGATCTCTGTTATGAGTGTGGGTTTTTGTGTACTTGTCTTTGTGTGTGTCAATGGCATCTATGACACAGGGAACCCTAGTAATGGGCTGTGAATGTAGAAAGCATGTTTGATAGCGTCTCAATGGTATCGTATAGTATAATAGTATAAAAACGTCCTAAATGAGACCGATACGAAATTCAAATAGTAAGAACATCCTTTCCTCTTTACAGAAAGACGTGCAAGTCCTGCGGGTGCGACCGTTTGAAGCACTCCGTGTACCATGAGGAGCTGGGCTCCGTACGCGACCGGCTTGGCTTGAGGGAATCCCGCGGGACCCACCACACGTACGGCAACAGCCCGCCTGGACTTACTGCGAAGCAGGTACGATGATTGATATTATAGGTAGAACCCTTTGTAGTTCGACTCCGGCGGCACCACCGCCACACTCATGTCTGTCTAATAATAGCAGTGTTAAGCGTTGCTGTCTTCTGGTTTGAAGGGTGTGGTAATGGTGATAAATTTAACGAGGCATGCCAACTTACACCTCAGGGGTAGCAACGCATCTATGGTCACCTTCAGTTGGGACTCTGGTCTTATCTGGGGTAGATCACGAATGTCCATGGGCGGCAGTTCCCACTTACCATCAGATGGACTGCACGCTCGTTTGCTACACCATCAAATAAAAAAAAATTTGAGTGTACATATTTAAGCACACATGTATTATTTATATGCATAAAAATATGTATGGTGTACGATGTAAGAATAAGAGTACTCTATGTTGTAAAATTTATATTTGATAACGCTTGTCCTGTTCGTTATTTGTCCATTCATTGTTTTCTACATTTGTTTTAGTACTTTTTTATAATATTATTGTTTTATTTCAGACTGAGGTGTATTGGTCGTCGTTAGCTGAGCGCGCACCAAATAGCATAGGGGGCGCCACCGGTGCGGCGGCATGGCGAGCGTGGAGAACTAGAGCTCTAGCTGCACAATTACCGAAACAAGATTTGTCGCTTGCTCATTGCCGACACATCGATGAAGCTCATCGTAAACAATTCGAAGATTTCGTTGCTGCTCGCAACGAAATTGCACTTGACATTGGTACGATACACACAGCGCCATCTAGTATGCAATAGCTGCGACCTGCCTTTAACTAAGTTTTTACTTTGTAGGAATCGCATGTCAGCATCATGGTACTACAGTGGAATGTATGGGATGCACCAAGCCTATTCGTAGTGGGAATATTGCAATTCAAGCTCCGAGGATAGGAGAAGAGGTAAAGTGCATTTAAATATTTGTTTCAGCGCCATCTACTCGCAGTTACCAGATGGTAGCGATACTTATAAAACGTAAAAGTTTAAGCTGCGATTCATAGATGGCGTTGTTTCGAATAATTGTTGTAATGAGTGCTACTAGACAACAGATGGCGTAGAGCGGCATTAAATTATTTAATTTCTTTCAGGCCACTTTTCATCCAGCATGCTTTTCGTGTTCTGAGTGCGACGAGCTGCTCGTTGAACTTGCTTACTGCGCCCTAGATGGACGGCTGTATTGCGTCCGACATTATGCTGAGCGACTTAAGCCGAGATGCCACGCTTGTGATGAGGTAAGTCTTAAATAAAATACCAGGACATAGAAGTCAGGACTAAATTGTACACATATAACGAAATAGACGACAATTATTTTAATTTACATTTTTCAAATTAAGTTCATAATTTTGGCAACATTTATAAAATATAATTCAGAAAATGACTATGATGTAATATAACGTTACCTTTGAATCGTTAACGATATCAAAATAAAACTAAAAATAAAGCAATGTAATTGTATTGATTGGAAGCCAAACCTATAATTAGAACTATTACTAATCTTTTTTCGCACCTTTCCAAGTGTGACTCATCGTACCTGGCAACGATATTCATTCTCTGGTCACTAGATGTCGTTGTTACAGACGTGTTCTATTGCCATACGTAGAAATAGAACTTGATGTTTAGTAATAAGCTAAATAATCTTTGGTTTAGATGTACGAAACGAGCATACATTCCATCCTATACTAGGTTTTTTATTAAAAATAAAAGTGGCAAACAAGCTTGTTGTCCAACTGATGTAACTAACTATTGCCGCTCATGGACATCTCTTATCAACCCCATATGCAATAAGAGTCCTACGTGTGCCCAGCTTTAGATGCATCGCTACCCTGAGGACTAAATTGGAAGTCACGGATGAGCAGGTCTCTTTTGAAACTAGAAGACAGCAGTGCTTGGCACTTCTGTTATTAGGCAGAAGTTAAAGTAAAGTATGGTCAGGGTCGTGCTTATTTAATATTCCTATGTAAAAGCTAAATGAGGCGCGTACATAGTTCTATGAGCGCGGTGCCCCTGTCGGACTCTGGGAAGAACTTACGATCATCCCGCACCTTCGTGTGTTACGTTTCGAGTAAAAAATATTGAATTATCTATAAAAAAAACCTACTAGTTGTCATTGGAACGATACCAAAAGTTAATATGCCACGTTAACGTTACTTTTTTCTTTTTGTAATTGTACAATAATTTCCTAATTGTATTTTCCCAATCTGTACAAGAAAATAAAATTGAAGAATATTCGTTATGTCAAAATAACAACTTTTTACTTAGTAAAAACATATGGTGTGTATGTGTTAAAGTATATTTAAAGGTGGTAGAACCCTTTATAGTT
>DWRA01004989.1:0-10308 GCA_018250295.1 Spathilepia clonius
CCCCCCTGGCGGCCCCCCCGCGGGGGCGCGGCCCCGGCCCCCCCCCCCCCCCCCCCCCCCCCCCCCCCCCCTTACCCCCCCCCCCCCCCCCCCCGCCACGGAACTGCCTCACCCCGCCCCGGACCTCACCTGCTTCGACGCGGACCTGCGTCACTCCGCTGCAAAACTGCGTCGCCCCGCCCCAGACCTCACCCGTCTCGACGCGGACCTACTTCACCCCGCTACGGAACTGCGTCACTTCGCCCCGGGACTCCGTCACCCCGCTACGAAACCGCGTCACTTCACTCCGGGACTCGGTCACCTCGCTACGGAAATGGATCACCCCGCGACGATCCTTCGTCACTACGGAACGGACCTTGACTACCCGGACCTTCGTCACGCGCCCTCCGCTCCAGACGCCGGTCACTTAGGTCCGGACGTGACCCACCTAGATGCGGAGCTCCCGATCCTGTCGCCCTCAGCGTGTACCTTGACGCCGGTAGTCGACCTGCTTTCCACGTGGATAATGCTCGACGCGGACAACAAGTGAATTACAAGTCAGTCTTTTTTATGAAGTCAAACGTTTAAGTGTGTCAGCGATTGTTGCTTAGAGCCAAATTATGCACTTCGCCATAGATAAAGTGTAGTTCGAAATAAATTGTATAATAGATCAATACACTTTATAGAGAATGTTAAATTCGACTATTACTACTTGTTTGTATTTGCCAACTCTGTTCATGAATGCCAAATTTAGTAACTTGCGTCTATTATTAATTATTGATCTGTTCAATTTCTGCCTACCTAAGATCGAGCTTTGACTTTGTCTAGTAGGCAGAGATTATCTAATTTGGATCTTTGGTAGGCGAAATAATTTACAGATTGATAATGAACAACGGGCATTATCCATAGTGACTATTCATATATCTATCTTGCATACTACAAATTGTCAAATTTCAATCTATGGTAGGCGAACTGAATAGATTTATCATATATAGCATATATAGCAGTTTTATGTGACAGTACCTTTATGCAATTTAGTACAATATGATATTGCATTTAAGTGTGACATTAATTTTATCTTGTTTGTTTAGGACTCCATCATCTTAGCAATATTGTTTTTACGCAATTCGATCAAAAGTAAATACTCATATTGATATTGCATTGGCATGTAACTGATGTATGACCAATATGCCTAATACCGACTCATATTAGGATTGCTTTTAACAGAGTTAGTATATTGCATTTTTGTTGTATTTAAAATTGTATGACCAGACTAATTGATGTCCATGCTTAGAAACGATATTGTGCAATATGAATATTCATATCCATATTGCTTTTGGATGTGACAACATTAATACGCCTGTGTGAATTGTCTATACATCTCATAATGACTACGTTTTAAAGATTATTTTTATTTTTTTGTAAATCGCGGTGCCGTATTAGAATCGCATTAGAAGTAAATGAGAGTATAAAGATATTTTTTTTTTGTATTATCTACTTGAACTACTGTTGTTTGAACCTGTTATTATTTTTAAGCAATAATAAACTAGTAGCAGTGTTAAGCGCTGCTGTGTTCTAGTTTGAAGGGTGTGATAAGGGAGATAAAGTTAACGAGGCATTTCAACTTAGTCCTCAGGTGTAGCAACGCATCTGTGGTCGACTTCAGTTAGGATTCTAGTATTTTCTGGGGTGGATCACAAATGTCCATGGGCGCCAGTTGCCACTTACCATTAGGTGGACTGCATGCTCGTTTGCTACTCCATCATATAAAAATAATAATAATAATAAAAGTAATGTTATAACTATGTACATTAAACAACTTGCTTATCTACAAATATCAAATATCAAAATATCAAATACATGAGCTACTAAAACAGACTACAAATAGACGTATACAAACAAAATAGACATACCCAAATGAAGTAATAAAATATTCCTATCTTACTTTTAATGAGGCTCGTGATACCTTGAGAGACATAAATATGAAATTATTCCAGTCTACGTTTGTAGAAATTGTACATTTTCAGACAATAGCGGCATGGCCTGTAGTCAGTTGCACTTGACTACTTCGTTTAAACAACTTAAGAAAAAGAAACACTATTCATATTTATCGACCCTACTTTACCTTTTTTTGTTTTTAGGGGTATCAAACAAACATGCAGTCCCTGTGATGGTAAGTGGCACTATCGGCCATGGTCAGCCGTAATTATCCTCTAACAAGATTAGAATTCTACCTGAGGTCAAACATATAAATATTTCTAGCACTTGGACTATGTTGGAATACCTCACCACACCCTTCAAACCAGTACACAACAGCTTAACACTGTTATTATTAGGCTGAGATAGGTGTGGCGGTACCGCCGGAGTTAAACCACAAAAGGCTCCACTACCTTCACACTTACTACACTTCCGGCTCACAATGAAACCTTGTTACAAATATTTGTAAATTGCACTTTATAAAGGTAATAAATACGAAGCTCAATTTGCTAAGCGCTTTCTAATACTTAAGTTGTCTGAATGTACCTAACCTAAACGGTACTATATTGTCAACGGCGTCTGCCACTTGCCTGTATTATTCGAACAAAGCACTTACATAACAATAACAGTAGTGTAATAGCTATATTAATGGCTGAACTGAAATATTGTTATTGCTGAAATTAAACCTGTAATGTTACTTTGGGTATTGTTTTAGATTTATAGGGCTTCACTTAGTGTTGCCCTAACACACATTTGATGATGTTTTATAGGTAATAAAATCAGTTTAATGAAGGACACTGCAACAGTCCCTTAAAGTTAGGACCTAGTTAGTAAACGTTGAGTCGGTCCTAAATATTTCGATCGCAATTCTGTGAAAATTTATTATATACTAAAATTCCCTATTAAAATTCCCTATTCGTTGTGAAGATTAAAGTAAAGTTATTTAAGTAATGCAATATTTACTTCGTGGTCTCGTAAGTAGAACATAAGTTACGTTTAGGATTAAGCGAAAAAAATATATACGTGTAAAGAAATCATGAAATAAAATTTAGGTTTTAAGGAAACCTTATCGCCTGGGACAGCAAAAATAAATCACCCAAATTGCCACTACTAAACTTCAGAAGCATTTCTTTCGACGAAGTCCGCGACGCTAATATAAAAGTGTTCTATTCATGCTTTTTTCGAAGTTTCCGTGTAAGTTACTTCCACAACTTGTCGCATACATCTTATTTGGTGCGGCCGCGTCGACGGAGCCAAAAATAGAAGCCCTAAACTTTTTAATAGGTGTAGAACGCTTTGAGAAGTAAGCGTCGGCGCCTCCGCCGTCGGCTCAGACGACTTTTATGACTTTCAGCACAAATTGCTTGTGCTCTTCATTTAAATACGGTTCCGAACATTCGACAACATTTTTTATCACTTTACTCCATATACTGTTTGATAGTGAACGGGGGAATGACAAACTGAATATTTTTCTTAAAGCCAAAAGATACGGACGGTCAACTAAAGACGCTTTAGAGTCAAATGAAGATAGCGATGGGTCAAATAATCCATAGATTAACTTAATCTGCTCAGTTAAGAAGAAACTGAGGTCGGACACCCCACGAAGTCCAGATAGACATATTATTTTACAATTTTAATGGAAATAAATCCTAAGCGCACAGTAGATGAAGATAAAGTATTTATGGAGACAAATGACTGGGCATTAAACTATCAGTTTAATTTTTATTATCAACTCCCAAAAATGTCTACTGCTGTACTATATATTAGGAATTTTCAAATGCTTCTTCACTGCCAGTTGATCATTTAATACTAAGTTTCAACTTTCGTTAATTCGTTAATGGTTCAGCAAGTCACTTATACGATTTTTATATCTCCTCTATTTAGTGTCACGACGAAGTTCCCGGGAAGACGGCAGACGGAATAGCCATAAACGTCCCGCACGATCCCGGCCTACTGTTTAAAAGGATTCCTATGTAAAATTTATATCGCGCAATAAAATTATAGCGTGGCATATTCTTTTTCATTTTAGGGATAATATTAAGCTTGGGGCATGCACATACCATAGATAGAAACATTTACGGCTTTGTGTCCTTTTGATACTTTATACGCCCGTTTTTCAAACTTTAATCGCTTTGTGCATTTTGTTAGTCCTATGCTTGAAACTATTTCTACTATTTATTTACTTTTAATCCTGTACTATATAAAGTTGTTCTGAAAGTAGCTTTAAATCCAGAACTTATTAAAAGACTGCAGACGAATTCAATTAAGACAAATAAACAAAATGTCCTAAAAACATTGAGAGCTTGGATGTCATATAGGTCTAAAGTTTTATAATCCTCGTTTTTATTGTATATATGTAATATACAGCACGAAAACCTAGTATTCGAATCTAGTCTTAATGATTTTTTAAAATGAGATTAAAAACGTGAATTTTACATTATATTCAACGCAATAATTCTAAACTCTTGATACATATCCAATATATTTTCTCAGTTAATCTAATGAACGTACACAAAAAGATGAAGCGTGAATAAAAAATGAAGTAACAAAACGTGTATCTAATCATTATAATCAATAGCAACATGAGGGGAGCGGTGTTAATGGAGACATCCTCGCTGTAAGTAGTTTTTAATATTTTCGGGAAGTTCACAAAAATAGACTAATATTACAAGGGTGAGTTTTTGCTACCATTCTACACTCTTTTTATAGAAACTATTATTTTAAACCAGTAAACGGTATTTAAATAATCATTATAACATCTTTGAAATCGCTCTTCAGAAGAATAATATTGTAAGAAAATAAATGAAAAAAATGTACGATACGTAACTTACACCAAAAGCATTCAGAAATATGTATATTCAACAGAGATCAAGAAAGGATTTTAAAACAACAATGCAAGCTTAACAAGGGCTTAAATCTAAAAATAACCTCGCGAAATACACTCTAAGCAGCAATATTTTTACAAAATAATGTTGCTCAACACAGGTACGGTTTATGGCTTTACTTGTAGCAACATTTCATTTTAAACTAAAGTTAGGCATACACGTAGTCTTGGTTATAGCAAGGAACTTTGAGCCGTAAATTTCAATAGCATGCAAAAGCCACAAATTCGGTGCTAACCGGTTTAAACCCGTTAAAGTTGGGCCAAGTTGGCGCTGTTGTATGCAAGGCACAATAGAAGTGTGACATGCTAGTCTATTTGCATATTGATTTTGTACATGAAATATGGAATAGGTTTCGTTTCTGACAATTTATTCATGAAACATTTTTGCGAACCTGTCAATCGGCGAAATATCCATACATTTTTTTAAACTTATTCAACGTATATGAGTATTAGAAGACAGGTAACATACAAAGCAAAATTTATATTGTCTGTTTTTTGAAGAATCCGTGAAAAGTTAGGAACAATCGCGATAATTATTAAAATATTATAAGACAGTTTTAACTATTCTGTGACCACCATAATAACAAGAACAACATACCTATTTGTTAATTTTTTTTTGTTCAAAGAGAAGTAAAATTTACTCAAAATTTATTTTATATTCAAATAAAGTAATTTATTTGAATAACATTTAAGAAGGGGTTCTACCACCTTTGTAATTCGACTCTTGCGGCACTTTAATACAACAGCGCTTGACACTGCTGTTAATAGGCAGAAAAATGTATGGCGATGGTGCCCCCGAAATCAAACAAAGCGTTCAACCAACTTTTTATCATAAGTATCTATAAAATATTTTTAGCATCGAACATATTACCATTAGATGACTTGATCCTAACATGAGAAAATCACCACCATCTAATATTACATACAAGCACCCGATCTTAAAGCAAATCTGGTAATATTTTACATTTACTCGATATTTCCAAACTGGTTACCGTCTCATAATGTGTATTTTGCTACCAACAAGGTAATAAAGAATAATTTAGTGCCTTGCTTGTTTTACTAACCAAATTTGCCAAGTTTCTATTCCAACAAATTGTTTGAATAGATAATATTTACCTAGTTATCTCGCAATAGTTGAAGTATTATTATTTCTAGCAAGTAGCCTGCCTCGAATTAAATGGCAAACGACCTATTTACTACTTCGTTTTAGGGAATGACATAATATTTATTCTCATGAAAATGATGATGTAAGAAAATATTATGAAAGCGTCTAGACGCTTCTGTAAAATTACTTTTTAAATGCTTACAGCACTCTCAGTAATGTTTTAGTATCTCTTTACTATAATGTTCCTACCAAATGAGTTTAGTTCATATTTAGGTGATCTAGATAGACAGACGAAAATCAGACCTATAATATGACAGGCAGTTAATTTTGTTGTATATAAATTATTGTCGGATAAAAACAAAACTTTTTTATCCGACTGAGCTAAAAATAAGGTAATGTTTTCCGAGCGTATGTATGGCAAATTCCTTAACGCACTGTACGATACCAAAGCTATTACAGATTTTAAGAAATGCAGATTTGTTACATTCATTTTGATTGCACGTGTAACATGTGTACATAACAGTTCCAAAAATTCAAAATTGACTTTTAATTTTTTTATGCGCGGCATATAAGGCCACTCATTAAAGCAATTTGTTGTTGTTTTAAAAAAACAAGTTATTTGTTATTTCTAAACTAAATATTGTCAACTTAGAATGCATATAACCCTGAGCTCTAGTTAACTCTATGTCTGTCTTTACTATAGCGCAATTTGTCGCCCAATTAATAAGAAATGGGACGTAATCGGCTAATTTTCATCCCCTTTTTCTTAACTAAAAGACTACAATTCACTTTATCATGGAGTTTCACTTCGGCGCGCTGTGGACTAAACGAATTATAACCCTTGCACCTCACTAAGTACCGTGATTTGAGCAAAATTGATTCTTAAGTAACTGTAAATAAAGGTTTTTGTAAGGGTCTTTGTAAATATAAAGCCACGGGGTCACGATAACACAATTATGTTTTAATTTATATACGCCGTAGTTCAGCACGCGAAGCCGGCCGTTTACACGCAGCTTTATCAAACGAACCTCGACTAAGCTTTTACTAATTATTAAGATAAATATAATATTAAACGAAGCTTGTTTCTGAAGCTGTTTGTCGTTTATGTTATACTAAGTTGCGAACATGTGTCATAAAGCTTAGGAAAATAACATATAATTTATAATGGTATTAGTTAATTTGTGAGTATTGTACTAATTAAAATAATTTGTTTGTAACCTATAGTTACTAATCTTTTGGGCTTTATCGAGTGGAATTGTAGGATTGAAACAAAAAGAAGAAGATTAAGATTGAATCCCATTTCCTTTCCTATGTTACATATATAACAAATGGGCTTCAAGTCCACCTGATGCTATATTTCTACTGCCATCAATTATATGTTAAATGAGTGCAGATGCGTTTGTAGATTTTACGGTCTACGGCTATAACATTAGAAATAGTTTTCGAGCTTAACTTATTTTTTCCAGCTTCAGGCAGGAATCGTGCATGAGTTTATTGAATAAAGTATAAAAAGTCTGTAAATCATTTCTATGCTTTAACACTAGCATCGCAAACAGTATAAACCTCTAAAAAACTGTAAAAAAGTAACTTGGGTTCATAGGGATTTTACGCAAAAATATTAACACTATTTTCTAACATATATGCCTACATAGTGATTGCTATGACTAAAATTATATTTACTTATTTATATAATCCCATTTACTTATGGAAATGCAGCAAAATAAATGCACAATCTAATTTATGTGCAGAAATCAAATCAAAAGAGCAATGTTGCGAGTGACATGGATACTGGCGTAATTTATTACGAATCGAATTGCCTTGATATCGTTTACGCAACAAACATGAGCTAAACGTCCCTTCGACTTCAAACAGCCCTATGAAGCGAGGGGAATAATATTATCTGTAAAAGTAGAACATGCAGTGCAGTGCAAGTCTCGGAAGTTATGGCTTAAGGTATGAAAGAATAGCGTTATATCTTTTAAGCATAAAATATAAAAGTATAATAAAATGAAAATTTCTTGAGAAATAATTTTGTTCGTGTATGTTGAACTGGTTGGCCACAAAATATTTTTTACGAATCCACTTATGTTATTGAAGTTATGAATCTTTTTTATTACCACAGGTTACTATGTCCGTCAGGTTTAGTACAGGTTAGAACAGGTTTAGTAGGCTGACAGTTTAGCATAAACGTATACACCGACAGACAAAAATTAAATCATTTGCTTTTTTGTATACGAGTTTTTATACCCTATTGAGACTTTTTAGAAGATGAACTTCACGGATATCCTTTTTTAAGCGAGCTTCTTGTCAACATTTCGCATCCCTATGGCAAAACTATACAATTTTAGGTAATTCATTGTCGCACAGTAAGTCAGATTCACGAAGTAGGTATATCGCACACAAGAAGATACATCAACATTATTTCTTAGTGTAGATAATCCAGAAAAATCAACTCGTAAACACGCGATAAATGCAAATAAAAATCTATAATCGCTTCAGCGTATAATTTGCGTCCAAGTCCTAAGTTCCGTTAATGTTTTCTAAGCAATTAGAGCCCCATTCCTGATTTAAGGTTATGGTCCCACGGCCGCCGGGTCACGTGGCTACTATCTCTTTATTTACATTGACATGCATTGAAATAAATCGTGCAAATTATCACCATGTTACGGGATAGCCTGCAGTTATGTCGATTTGGGCTTGCGAAGGTCGTAAAATAACCAATTTGAGGATATTTGAACAAATCCAATTACGGTTAATTTGGTTTTACTTGGGGGTATTGATATTTTTATATTCAGGAAGGAAATGACCATGCAGTCCGCCAGATACTAAATAGTAACCAGAAATAGGATTGCAGTTATCAGGTCAGCCGCAGAAGGATTGGTACTACACAGTGGAATGAAGTGGAATGCGCATAAATGTTTATTTCCACTTCAAATTTAAAGTCAACAAGCTCCTGATAAATACTGAGTTTAAAGGACTAATAACAGAACAACAAAAACAGCTTGTTTTCTTTACCACACCCTTCAAACCAGAGTACAGCAACGCTTAACACCGTTGTTATTAGGCAGAAATAGACGTGGCGGTGGTGCCGCTGGAGTCGAACCTCAACGTGTCCTACCTAATATAATGGTTCAACAATATAAAATCGGTACAACTGTCAAAATATATGCGTAATTGTTACTTAAAAGCTTTATTGGATTAAAATCCGTTAACCCTAACCGACCGCAGTTCATTACAACCCGTAACTAACGCGCACGCGGCGAAGTTTAGCGCCCGGGTCGATTAGACCTTTGCACCCTCTGCCCAACCCCCTGTTTAGAATTGCGAAATAGCGTATGAAGAGACAATAATAGCAGGGTGCAAATTACAACGGCAAATTTAAAATGAAAACTAATTTTCTTTCTAATTATATTTGACACAAAAATTTTATTCATTTTACAAATTCATTATTCTGGATAATATATTGCTAGATGTGGCATAAAGATTTTGAAAAATATGTATGAAATATCTATCAAAAACACAGCAGCGCCTGCTACCTCTGAATCATGAACAACTTTTTTTCCAACAAAAATGACGTAGCACTTACAGTCCACCTGATTTAAAGTAATCACTTCATCCCGTAAATATCGGTAATAAGCATGTCATAGATAAGAATCCTACCCGAGGACAGATATGTCATTATCGCTAAAGACTAAGTTGGAGTAAGTCCAGTCTGATCTTTTAACCAAACTGTTAAACAAAAACATAGCAGCTATTACTGTAGTTGTAAGGCGGAATATGTATGTATGAAAGCCTTATATTAGTCGTGTTGTTATAGCCAGCCTAATATCGTGCGTCTGTTAGTTTACTTGCGAAACATTTGTGGGAACCTCTGTATATGGAGCGGTGGATATTTCATATGGCGTTGTCACAGCCACTTTGCATACAGACACAGCACATAATTGTAGACCGAGAACACAAGTTATATAGACAGTACGTACTTAAATATCGTTTGTGTCAGTAGGTTAACTACGTAGATGACAGGATGCCGCAATGGTATCCATTTAAATTTGGATTAATACATTGCAACGATTTTAAACATATAGGATTTTAGAGCGCACGTTGTCAGAATTTACTAACAAAATCTTTCATTTCGCGTCATACACTATACTACCATCATTTCTACCACTCTTTTACGATTATTTTGTTTGATTGTTGAGTGAAATGAAATAAAATAATTTATTTCTCTCTCACAAATAAGGTCTTGTACTAAGGTGCATGAATACAACATATGAATATCCTTAACTTTACGTAGTGAGAGCCTGGTGCCTATTGTAGGTAAGAAATACCTGAATTACAGGTCACCAGCGCCCTCCCGCGGAAG
>DWRA01004990.1:0-10307 GCA_018250295.1 Spathilepia clonius
CAAATGTCCATGGGCGCCAGTTGCCACTTACCATCAGGTGGACTGCATGCTCGTTTGCTACTCCATCATATAAAAAAAGAGTTAAATAAATATTTCCCACGAGCCATAAATAACATTAAGTACCCTAAACGGTTAATATTAATCACTCAGTTTATTATACCATCCACGAGTACATTTAGTGATTATTCGCTTTTATTGTTACCAGGGTATTGTTTGAGTTTTTGTCGATTCAACAAACATTCGCGTTGTGAGAATGCTGTGTGAGAGAGTAGCGGTTCCGGAAACAATGGTAGTAACTAAGTATTTCCGTAGTAGTTATTATACAATCTACGCCAAAAAACGTTTACGTAATAACCGCCTAATTTACTATTTTGAAGATATTCTTCTATAGCGTGCGTTATTAATAATAATCAATTATAATCAATAATCAGTCAATAATAATCTCATAATCAGTTATCAATAAGAATCAATAGTCAGTCTAGTCCATTTTTGCATCACAAAGATCGATATTGACAATTTCTAGAAGGCAAATTGCCAATATTCGACTTAAGTAATTAGATTAGATTTAGTAGGAAATTAAATATATTGATTATTAGTCATCGTCAACCCATTTCTGTCCCACTGCTGGGCACGGATCTCCTCCCTTACAGATAGGAGTTAGCCCATAGTTCACCGCGCTGGCTAAGTGCGAATTAGTTGACTTCACACGCTTTTGAGAGTTTTTATTTCAAGGAACTGTCAAGTGTGTAGGTTTTTCTTCGCTGCTATAGCAAGTGACAATTAATTTAAGTACGCTCATAACTTAAAAAAATTCAGAGATGCGAGCCTGGGGGTTGAACCTCGAACCCCTCGACTGAGAGGCCGTGATTTAACCACTGGGTTATCACTGATTGATTATTAACAACGGGCGTAAATGCCTTTGAGATTAGACAAATAGGTAAAAAGATAAATTAGGATAGGGTAGCTTGTTTACTTCGTGTAGAACGCGTAAAGAAAAGTAGAGCTTAACAGTGTTGTTATAACATAGAAATAGGTGTAGGGATGGTGCGTTCGAGATTACATCAATCATTGTGCCAACTTCGAAAACTGATTTTGATGGTTTATCTGATAGTAAATCGGCATTGAAACCCATAAGCACTTACGAAAAAGTTTAATAATACCATTATATTATTGTTGCTATTTGAGAACTAACACCTTCTGAACCAATAAGTAAAATTGATTTAACTGATGATAGATTGTTTGTTTGAGATAATCTTCGACACAACTGAACTTATTGTCACAAGATTTGCTGGCAGATTAGTAATGTTATAAGGAATAACTTATTCTAATTTTGTTTTAGAAAATATTTTAAGAAAATAGTTTCCGCTTTTCTTTTATACGGTTCTCGTTAAATCTATCGCATGCGCCCCATTTTCTAAACTGTTCAAAGTATACAACTTTCATTACATTTACATCATGCTCAATTTTTAAAAGCATGTGAAACGGCAAAGCTCATCTATTTAGTAATATAATCTGTCTATCTAGTTATTGTCTATCCTTGGTAAAAAAAAATTATATAAATTGTTTATTAATAACGAATTGATTAACTTAAGTAGGAACGCCTCGTTCCAAGGAGTTTTACCACCATTACGATTGTAATCAAAGCAATTACTAATTTACGCTGAAGTAATTATATAGAGTTACCTCCGTACACACGGGTCAAAGGTATTTCAATAAAAACTAATCGACGAAACGTATCTGTAAGACGTCGATGTAAATAATATATCATTTGCTTCTCGAGGAATTTTCCTTTCAGTAATGCGCATTTTATGATAAATATATTTTAATTCGTCTCGAAATTGGCGTTGCCTTTCAAATTTTGATATATTTTCAAGGTTTACAAAACTTCCGATATATATAATACAAGGACCCCTATTTTTGACCATATTTCTTCATTTTAAACCGGTAAAATTCAATTTCCGTGATATTTTTTCTTCTGCTTGATGTAGAACCGTACAAACTTGTCGTGTATTTATAAAAATAGACTTTAAATAAATCCGGTGCAATGTACGATGTATTTATGCCTTAAAATTACATTTTGGATGTTTATTTTAAAGACATTTCAAGATCACAAAAATAAACGTAAAGTTATCAAACCAGAACTGAATAAATATAATACTTTAATTCTTTGCAAAAAATCTTAAAACTCAAAACTATTCTTAAAACAAAAAGTTGTACGTTAATCAAATCACAATCCCGTATGTTCAGTAATGAAGTCTCTTATAGGAGCTGCAGCTATATCCGCAAAGGCGCTGGGGGAGAGAGGCTGTCCACATCCTCGTCCAAAAGAGACGATTCCAACGGCCATGCCGTCCTGAATAGCAGTTCCACCAGAGTCACCCTGGAAAAATATAATAGTTAAATTGTCAGTAACCTTTTTTGCCTACAGGAAGGCACGGTTCTCTCCTCTCAACTAAAAGAAGTGTGAAAAGTACTCCGCAATGCTACACTAATGCAGATTTTTCAAGTAAGATATGAGTTTACAGCTACCCTATAAATACTATAATAAGGCTTAAAGTTAAGGTAGCATAAGTACTCCTAAAAGTTTAAATGATAGTTATTCGGTGATAAACGGAACCAATATGCCTAAGCACGGATATGCGTATGTTTATCCACTAGCTGTCACGCATCCAACTGCAGACCGCACGCGGCGTTGCTTTACTTTATAGATCAGTCACTATTTAACACACGCCAAAGACTCACAGATGATCGATCGAAAATATTTTTTAAAAATAAAATGCCCTTTCATATTCAAAACATTTTTTTCCAATCTGGCTGGAACTTCCAGACATTACAGCGTGTAAACAATCTCTTTAATTTTAAGATATTAGGTATAAATTACCTGGCAAGTCCCTTTTCCTCCAAGGAAGAAGTTCCCTCCACACCACATGTTATTTGTCAGTACTGAAGCGTAGACGAGACGACATTGCGTGTGGTTGATCACGGGAATCTCAACGGACATCAGACGGTCTGGGATAGAGGGCGCACCTTGCTGAATGAAAAGTCAAAAAATGTGTATAAGCGAATATTATATACTAAAAACTTCAAAATAACCTATACTAGGATTTACTGTGGATCCAAGGATACGCACAAAGACGACTACCCAAACACCTAAACCCTGAACCAAATCTAAATACATAGTTTACATGTTTGCTTATCCAAGAATAGAACCTGGAGCCCTACGTTTGTCAACACAGTATACTAACACGCTAACATATATTAAAGAAAAAATAGTATTAGTATAAAATTCACCATAGTCCTTCCCCATCCACTGACAACGACATCAGAACCGCCTCGTAAGCGCCTGTTTTTCCACGAGAGAGGAATAGCCTGAGTCCTCTCATTGAACTCGATAGGATTCACGGTCTTCATAACAGCTACATCCTTATCAAACGCTGGGTCATCGTACTCCGGATGTGGTGTCACTTCTGCTATGGGTATAACTGTACCGTTCTTCCTGAAGGAGCTACCAGCTCGAAGGACCACTGTTGATGGATCTACACTGGAATTTAGATGTTTTGTGTTGAACAAGTGTAGAATAATAAACGCTCTGACATCTGTCGAATCTTTCTAGAAGAAACTTACGTTTATACACAACTAGTACAACGAATTTAAAGAGTCCTGTTGAAAAGACATAAGAAAGACTTACTTTTGAGCACAATGACCAGCTGTCAGGATATAATTCTCACTAACAATGAAACCCCCGCAGAAGTACGAGTTGTTGACGATAAAGCTGACTTGGTACGGATGGTCCTCGATGTCTGCCTCCTTCCCCCCAACTATCCTGTCCGAGCCCTCGACCTCGCTGAACCAGGGGATGAATGATCTTTCTGGAAAAAAAATAATATTCAAAAACCTTAGGAAGTATTATAGTTGCACTTATGATTAACTTAAAATTATGATAAAAATATTTATTTTAACATAAAAAATATTATCGGCATCTTCATACAAATATCAATTACCTACTTACTACGAAGAATTTTAACTTCACAGCCCTTTTATAGAGGCGACCATAACTAACTTTCTCGATAAAGTTACAAGCTAACAAACGTTCCAACTGTTGAGAGGTGGTGGAACTAATGCTCTACGGCTACAAAGATAAAACCGCCACACTTATTTCTATAGTGAAGCAGTTCTTAAGTTTCGGTGGAAAGGTGTGGATACCAGCTAACTTAAATATTTGACCATCATCTTAGTTCTCAGCCTCACGTTAGAGTAGCGACGCTTCTACGATCAACTTCAAATAAAACCCCATATTTTATGTGGAGTTGGTTGTCGATTTCCACAGGCGACAATGATCACTTACCATCAGACAGATTTCATGCTAGTTTGCTACTTCAATCGTATAAAAAATATATTCAGTGTAAAACTACCCTGTGTTGCTATATATTATTACCTCATTTTATCCGTAAAAGCCTTATTCTTATCCCTTCAATATTACTTAAAATAAGACCCAACAAATTTTGTTTTCCTGTCGTGACTTGAAATTAGTGTAGAAAACAACATTAACTTAGCGTCTATAAACGGACGCTTCATTTTTTGTAGATATACTGAGATTCATTTATACTTAATGGGAAGCTAACTAGCTTCATTAATTGCTTAACAGATATTATGAAGATTATTCATTAATATGATGCGGGTCGATGCTCGCGGAATCTGAAGGTCACACCGACAATAGCGTACATTGCGGTCTTGACATCCATCTGTGACCTAAAGTGTAAACTTCGGTCAAACTTGAGATCCAAGTTCTATTTCTCTTTACATGTAGTTTGTCTCCGACGGCATTACCGCCACGCCTATTTCTATCTAATAATATCAGTGTTAAGCGCCGCTGTCTTCTGGTTTGAAGGGTATAGTAAGGGAAACATGCTTATCCGAGGCATTCCAACTTACTCCTCATGGGTAGCAAGGCATCTGTGGTAAACTTTAGATTGAATTCTAGTCATATCTGGGATGCAAAATCATATAAGAAATATATATTACTTGGTTTGTCGATGAAAGAAGACATCATAAGGAAACCTTAATTATGATTATAATGTCATAGATATTTTTAATATTCTATAAGTTCTGAAACTCATTCTTAACCAGCTTAATCAATTCTAAGAAAAACCATAGTCTTTAATGGGTTACTAATAGGTATATAAATTAATTGTTCATTAAGAACATATTTAAATAGGAGTAATTATTTAATTCAATTCTATGAATAAAATTAAAATTAAATAATATTGTATAGTATGACAAAAAAGATATAATTAAAAATCTTATTTTTCACACAATACCTACTTATTAATGACAATTTTAATAAGGAAATATTTTGTATTACTTCGCGGAAATGTAATAAAACGTAATATTTAACTGTTAATAAAAGTAAGTGCGGAATAATTAAAATAAATATATTTAAAAGGTTAACAAAGACTTAAGGTATTTTTTAATTCAGTACAATTTCGACGAAAAAATCGGAATATATCTTATATAGTATAATTATATAAAATAATTAAGAACATAACAAATACAAAAATGAAAACACATTGCAATAAATAAGTAACAGGATAAATAAACTTCTTTAGCTAATGACAAGTCTATCAATTTTGAAAATGGCAGAAAGATAATAATTAATGCAAACAAAGTAAGGAAGTACAATGTAGCAAGCATAATATCACTAGATTTTTTATACATCTCAATGCACTTACCGTAAATTTGAAAGTATAAAAAATACGATTAATGCAAAGAAACTTGGTAAACAATTGCCAATAATAAAATAACCGGTCTTCCAAAGATGTTAAAAACTTACCAGAATTCACAAACAGGAACGCGAAGGAACAGAAAATCACAAACTGCCACATCATGTCATATGAAAATGAAACTAAAACACTACAATGTAGTTGACGAGTCTGTGTTATATATATTGCTAGTAATTTGAATACCGTATATGAATTACCCACATTGATATGCCATAGCTTTTTACTTTATAGTTATCGGATCGACCTTACACGGTAGTACTTTTAGTGAAGATAAGCGGGAACCGATGACATATGGTGTCATGGCGGCTGAGACCGTGGACGGAATACTGATTACTTTCGCAGAATTAGGTCTCATTGGTACATCCTGGCTTGACAAGCCGTCATTAGGTTGTATCGAAGGTACAATACAGTGAAAGAATGAGAAATCAGACCGTGAGCAAAATAAAAATGAATTTAAAATATTCAACTTACCTGGTGTGCTAGCTCAAAAATAATAATTAACTGAAAGAGAAAATGCAAGTACAATAATAGTTAAGTATATATATTGAAATTGTTTACTTATTAATTATAAGTTGTTGCAAGAGACAAATATAGATTACCGGAAATACTATCAAAACCATGTTAATACTTTTATATTGATAAGGTAAAAAAATCCCCTCTAAACCGATTAAGAATTGTTCGCAGGCGTATTTTTTTTTAAATATATGTAACCTATGCCACGTCCATAATTGTGACAAATTTAACAATACGATTATGATAAAATCCGTTTAGCCGTTGGAGCTGTACAGAATGTCAAAAAATGAAACATACATATGTTCATAAACATCTTCTGGCGGAATCTGATAGAAAGGAAATCTTCTTTAAAATAATTTTAAATTATTCCAGATTAAATTGCAGAGAATATGCATATCATCGCAACATTCGTGAATGACAATATCTAAGAATATCTTATACCAGTGAAAATGCAGAGAAATACAAAAACTTTCTTACCGTCAGTGTCAATTTGAATTTTAAGTTATATCTAATAGACATTCCACTAACTTTCTCTCACTCTTATTCATCATTCATTAGCCCAGCGGAGAGCGGACTAAGGAAGAAATCAATAATCAGTCTTAAACAGAATAGAGTATTAACCTATCACTAACTACGCCTGTAATCTACCTAAAAGCTCGTAGTCCACCTTATTGCAAGTAGTCGCTGCCGGTTATAAAATCGAATGGTATTACCTGTACCCTTAGCATTAGTTTTTTTATGTTTAGCGACTCGATCGTCTTTAACGAGTTGCCCCATACTTCTAACCGCATCGGAAGTAAAGATTTTGCTACGGGAAGTATGGGTCAACTCGTTAACGTAAAGAACTCAAACTAAGGGTACTGCAATCAACTTCAAACAGAACTGTTTTAGTTCTTTGTTTGTTCGTTTATTTGCGCTGTGAAATGTTACACAGGCATGTATAATATTATGTGCAGTTCATTAGTGAATCGAATAGGAATATCAGAATTTTGCTCGTTTGCAAGATCATAAGCGAAATTATACGGACTTATCGTAAAGATTTTAATCGCAGTGACCGTATCCAATCGCTTTATAACGATGCACTAATCAACGCGATGTCAAAACACGTAATGGATTTTGCCACTTTTTCAAGCATAATAATATAATCAACCACAAATGCATAATTATGGGTTGAAACCACAGATATTCATGCTACAAAAAACAGTGATATAAACGAAATAAGACATCGCCTGACCTCGTTTGCGACCGGTTTAATAATTTCTACCACTGATTGATACAGTTACTCAAACAATTTACGCAATTAAATATTCTTCACCTTGGAAGGTTTTGCTCGACTACATTAAAGTCATTGTCAAGTGAATTTGTAATGCCGTAAAAGGCTGCCTATATACACTTATTAATGTAACTGATTATTTTTTAATTACAAGTTATTGATAAGATCAAGTTCTAAGGTTAACAGCCCCGAAAATTTGTGGATTTGCCTTTATTTTTAGTATTTGCATCATAGCAACCATATAAAAGCAGTGATAGCCCAGTGATTGAATCACGGTCTCGCAATTGGGAGGTCCAAGATTCAAACTTCTGATTTTTTTGTTTGCATTAAAAGTTAATATTTGCTATAAAGGCGAAGAAAAACATCGTTAAGAAACCTACGCACCTGAAAGTTCTTTAAAAAAAGGTCTCTTAGGTGTGTGAAGTCTTCCAACTCGCAATTGACCAGCGCGGTTGACTAACGATCTCTAATCGTGACTCTCTCAGAGATCCGTGCCAAACAGTGGGAGATTAAAGGGTTGACGATGAACTACATGCATTACGGTTCAAAAGATAGAGCCCTGGGTCACAACAGACGGACAGAAGGCCAGACGGACGGACAACTAAAGTTTTTCATAGAGAAAATTTGAAAAAAAATCTTACAAGAAGAAGCTTAAAATCCAAACAAAAGTTACGTACCCAACCTTAGGATAGCGATGATCTAAAAACACAGCTAAAAATAAAATAATACTAAAATATCGCTTTAACAGCCTTCGTGACAACTCGCGTCACAAATGCATTAATTAATAACAGTAATAATTATCGCCTAGAACGTTAATTCAGGGCCCTTATCTTGTATGCACACGCCAACTGTGCACGAAACTGACCTAAGACTATCGCACTATACCTACAATTTGTGTTTAATAAGGCCGTATAATACAAACCTATGTTTGCTTTGAAGGCTCTGATTGATATCATGACCGCACTGAAGAATTCTCCATACAATTGATCTATATGTGATGTCAAAAGTTTGTAAATCGTCTTTATCTAAACGAAGAAAGAAATGCAGTCCACCTAATGTTAAGTGGCCAGTGCCGCACATGGACATCTCTAACCAACTCCATATAGAACAGGTTCTACTTAAAGCCGATCATAGATACATTGCCACCTCTGAGGACTAAGATGGTCGCGTCATATGTAAGTCAGAAAGTTCCCAAGCCCTTTTACCTAACTTACTATATAGTTTCAAAATAGCTATTTTTATAAATATCCATAAACTTCGTGACTCTATTTCAATAGATAGGTACATTTTATGAGTTCCATATGCTATTATATATACATATATAATAGCCACATTTCGTTGTCGTAACTTGATTTAATATAGATTGTAAATCAGAATGGCGACATTTTTATTACTTTTTATTACCCTCTGCTTGATCCCTACATTGGTTGAGCGAGAAACATAATACACATATATACAAAAGCCACAATATTGATTGAATTATACATAAACGTTACAGTTTAAAATGTAATCTACGCGTTATTACGGTAAAAAATTTAAAAAAGATATTGAATTCTTTGGAAAGATTAAGGTTAAAATTATTATACTCCTGGGAAATAACCAAAGCCTCTCATAATTCCTTTTAATTCATATAATTTCTGGTATTTGTATTCGCTTGGGTCCGCTCCATGTCATTAATTCCCCCTAGGAACAATTTTTAAAAGACATTACGTACCGATATATTATTTCATTAAAAACAGCTCATGAACTATGTTCAAGTGTGGGCGGCCTCGAATAGTACATTTTTAAGTTATATGTAGGTACCTCTTTTTTAGTTTTAAATATTTACTTTCATATATTACTCCCAATTACCTATACATTAGGTAAAAATAATCCATAAAAAATGTATATAGGTACAAAAACTCAACTCAAGAAGCAGTTAACTAAAATGAAAACATCATTTTATTCGAGTGGCATCAAATTACAACTCTATTGTACACTCTAGACTCTCATTTTACCGTAATTATTTGTAATAATACGTACTTTTAACGTCACAATAGGAATTATTTGTCCAGTAACACACTCGTGTCCGGAAAGTGTAATCGTATCGGAACAGACGGAAGTGAACTATTGTAACTTTAATTTTGTGCTATGCGAAAATAGGCCTTTATTAGCTGCGCGTACAAATACTAGTGCATATTTAAAAAGGAAAAACGGTAGATATGGAATAAACAATTATGTTTCCTAAGTCTAGATTTTGTCTTTATTTTTTATTGAATAAAGAAAATTTACCAAGTATTTTATGCATTTAAACGACTAAAGTAACTCTCTTCATTAACCTAGTTAAATCTAACTAAACATAATTGGTATACAAAAGTAGGATTTCGTTTCCACTGTAGCCTTTATGTTTTTTACTATTCATATCCTATTACTCTGTAACATAAATGTGTTAAAACGTGTTTAGCTTAATTTTTCTTCCAACAGTCATCATTGTGAATTGATGTAACGTCAGGATGTATATTGTTCGTAAATATCCGTAAACAAACGCATGTTACAATACATCAACGTCATCGGATCAATTCACATATGAATCACTAAAATTTAAGGCAATAGAACCCTTTGTAGTTCAACTCCGGCGGCACCACCTCCACAGTTATTTCTGCCTAATAACAGCAGTGTTAAGGCCTGCTGTCTTCTGGTTTGAAGGGTGTGGTAAGGGAGATAAACTTAAAGAGGCATTCCAACTTAGTCCTCAGGGGTAG
>DWRA01004991.1:0-10307 GCA_018250295.1 Spathilepia clonius
AATGAATCGTTCAGTTTATCTCCCTTACCACACCCTTCAAACCAGAATACAGCAGCGCGTAACACTGGTGTAACTAGGCAGAAAGTTAAGTAAGTGTTACTGTATTACTGTGTTATCAGGAAATATATATATTAGGGTACTAGCATACCTTGCCATTTTGTTCCAGTAAACATTTATGGAGGTTAGAGTCAGCAGTTGGCTTTGTTTATTGCTTAAAAGTAGTAAATGAACATTCAGTCCACTTGACAGCAACGACCGTCCATGGATATATGTATTAAACCACAGTTAAATTAGAGCCCTATCAATTCTTACTTTCTATAGTTTTATTTTAATATATATATTATTAGTTCGTATTCAATCTTTTTATCGATCCTTGTAGGCTAAGACTCAGTAGATATTAGATTGGAAGAGTTTAACTATCTCTAATTTGCAAAACCGTGTTTAATTATTTATATGTCATTTCTGTATATGCAGTAGAATTAAAACTCGCAACAACATTCTTTAAATTTGGCTACAATTACTAATAGCATATTGTAGAAGCATGGAGCATTCTTCACCACGCTGTTCCAGAGCAAACTAAGAAAGAGCTTCCTTATGACACGATTTAAGTCTGAATAAAAGTCTAAATCCTTATAGCGAGAGCATCAAAGAAGAACTTTTCTTAACAAGGTCGACATTAAAAAGCGCTTAAAGGAATTTGATAGAGTAAAATCCCTAAGAAGAAAAATACATTGAATCGTTCCGGTGGTTCACAATTACAGGCTTGATTCATAATAGAATAGGGATCTCTCCTAAACATTTGTTAATAGGTAATTTTAAGAGGGGAGACCAGATTGAGTTTTACCTAAGTTGTATTATTAAAATATTTATGCATACAAGTATCTAAGGTCAACGTTAACTAATTTTTTCGTATTAGTGATAAAAGAGTATGAATGGAATTTCATTAAAATGTAAATGTTACTGTAGTACAAGTAGATATGGAGATAGTCAACATTAGATTAGTTTTTCCTGTAAACAATTTTAATTCTACGAAACCTCGAGCATAACTTAAAATCACGTGCGAGAATATGTAAGCGCAATGTAATTATTTTGTAAGTATAATTGTTATCATCCCAAAAAAGGATTAAATTTCTTTAATACCACATACAAACTATCTCTGCTGACTAAGTTCAACTTTCTCCCAACTTTACTTCACGAAACTGCCTAACCGTTTACAGATATTACAACAAAAGTATCTACAGAATTTGAAAGCCATTATCACTTCGAACATTTTAAGTCCAAACGAAAAAGTTAAGTGAACAAATTAAACTGATCTTTTTATCGCGGTCTAAATAAAAGCTCAAGGAACGGAGGAAAATAGAGGGTCTTAACGAGGAAAACCGATTAGTTGTTTAAGTCCTAACGAGAAAAAACAATTGGATAGTTCCGAGCGGCTGGTTCGCGATTACCGTCTTCAGTCATGATGGACCAATTAGTAGGGGTCGCTACACTTTAGGTGTAGTGTGCGTTTGTCTGTATTATTATTATTTAACAAACAACACGCAGTCCATTTGAACATCTGTAATCAACCACAAATAAGATTACGCTGCTATCCCTGTCCACAAAGTTGGAAAGCCTAAAAATATGCCTTAGTTACCAGATCATTCAAAGGAGATGACTAAAGCTCTCAACATGACTATTAATAAGCAGAAGTAGGCGCGGCGGTGGTCTGGTGGTGGTAGAATTTGCTGTATGGTGGTGTCAGAACTAGGGAAGTTATGATGTTTGTGGTCGAATCACAAAGGGCTCCACCACTAAATGGATAAAATTTCATGATTGTTTTAACAATTTTTTTACTTAATTGAACATTGTAGTTGTATCTGTCCCAATACCAATAACGTTAATTTAAATGTAGTGTTATCAATTGCGGATAAAGATCTATTACACAATACCACTAACCTAGTTATTGTTAAGAGATTAGTACATTCCATTATATTGCCAAAAGATAAAAATGTTTATGCGTCTTATATGTATTCTTAATTCATCCTATTTTACTGAAAATTATGAGTAGTTACACCCCCTTACATTATTGAAATACTACATAATATATTTAGTGATAAGCTGCGTGTACGTCACACATAAAGACTTGGAGTTAAGAGGACAAAGTTTCACGCAGGAAGTTTTAAGTAAAAACAAATGCAAGCATACAAACACACACAGTGGAACACTGACCACTGTACCACTTCGGTCGCTGGTACTCTAATAACTATTTATAAATGTTTCAACTACCTACTGTGAGCTAAGCGACCAAAGTAACGAACAGACGTTGGTTGTATTATATTATATAATAAATTAACCGTGACCTCATTAGCCGTCCGTTGTCGGGCATCGGGTAATAAATAACCCGCCTACCTTGGAAAATTTAAGAAAAGCCCTAGCAATTTACAGGGTTAGGGAATTCGATTTACGTCAAGCAAATTAACGGTCTTTAACGTCATGGGGAATTAACTATGCAAAAGTTTAATGCTTAAAAGGATCATAGATCTTCAGGATATTTCTTTAGAAATATCTAAACAGGTCTTTTGCGATAAATATTGTTATAGTTTTATTTTTGCGCGAACAAATAAATAAAATTAATTATTTTCTACGGTTCTGTTGTTTTCGTTTATGGATATATAATTGGGTTGCTTTTTGATGAAGTGATAACATATTAAAATTCGTGAGTATGATATTGAATAGCTATCCAGATCTATTAGGATGGTGAAAACGCTTTCAATTAACTTCTAAGTAAGCAATTTAAACTAGCTGTTTTTATCATAAAAACAGACGGACGTTTTTATCATAAAAAATATATTCATATAAAAACATTCGTTTTGTATTCGATCTTCTTGTCTAGTACAACAGGTTGTATATGCGTATGAAGAGTGGGCCGGAATTTTTGAATCTTGAAGACACCTTATTTGCTGTATTTTGTTTTCATACTTAAAATTATAGTATAATTTTACTTATCGTATAAAATATCTTGTACCGTGTTGTCCCCAGCGCAGGTTTGAAAACGTTCAAAATTATTGAACCTAACTTCAATATCAGTATTTTATTCGTAATCCAAAGTTTGTACATTCTGTATCATCGAATGTATTTTCTAGTTTATCGTACCAAAAGTAGACTAATTGCGCTGCAAGAAAAAAAACATATATTGAAGTGGTAACATTCAATTAAAAAATATATATTGTGTTTTAACCATTTTAATTGTATCCATACAATGTTTATATGAAAACATTGATAGCCTACTGTTTAAAATTTTGACAAACACGGTTACGGTACGGATATCACTTCTCAATCTGCCGCGCCATCTGTCTTGCACGATTTATGTCCGTAGATGTAAATGAACCCTAATTCGTAGAACTCGTTAGTAACGTAGACAAGCTACGAACTACGATTGTCTACGACTATGATAATGTTGTTTGTAGTTTATTAGAGCGTGCGTGCGCACACATTTGTGTTTAGATGTGTATGTGAAATTGTTAAGTGTAACTTACAATACACTGTAATAAATAACTTTATAACACACCGATATTAATAGGATTTACTTGTTTAAAATAAAATAACGTAATCGTTTTCATAAGAAAGTTTATTCCGTGGACTTCATTTGTTATTTACATAATTTTGTTCCATTTTTATTCAGTTAGAGAAAGTATTTACATTGTAACAAAGAACATTAAATATTCATCAATTATTTTAACAAAGAACATTAAATATTCATCAATTACTTAATAAAAAAAATATTTTTTGTATCCTAAAGTTCAAATCAATGAAAATAATAGCATTATTTCACGGACAATTTTCATAGTTTATATTTATTGAAAAGACATAGAGAGAAACATTTAGATATCTTGGTAGATATATACAAAGATTAATAGCATTAAATATTGAAATACCTATATACAATAGTTCAGTTGTCTTTTATACATATTTACATTTACAGATATACAAATTTTCAAATACTCCTAAAAGTATAGAAAATATCGTTAGAATAATACTTAAATAAGATTTTAAAAATTAACATAATATTTATTATTTTGTTAAGATAAAAGTACTATGAATTAAGAGGTGGTATGACTTGAATAATTAAAAACTTATTTCAATAAATAATATTTCGATATCTTGATATTAAATTAAATAAATAAGTTTAAAATAATTACTAAATGAAATCATAACATACTATTACCAGTATAATCGACATATATATTTATTTAAATCAGTGGTCCAAATTTAATTTATATAAACAAATAATAAAAAGCTTTGTTATATCCAAAACAACACAAACCTACATATTAGATGCACGTTCACTTATTCCATAAACATTTGTTACAAATGAAAAATATATTCTTAAATGCTACGTTCAGGTACCAAAATAAATATCAGTAAATGGTCTTAACACGTGTAGAGTAATCAAAAAACAGAGAACTGCTGCAGCTCTGTCCAGCGATGACTTCGCGCATCCCTGTTGCATGGCTGCGGGATGCTCACCTGGAATTAAAAAGTAACATTAATATATTCCAATATGGTCACCGGTAAAATCATTACCGGTATTATCTTGCCCATAGTTAACTGATTCTAGTACTAGATAGATGGCGTTTCTTGTACTGACTATAGACAGAAATTTGGTAGTACTTGTCTACGCCTAGAATCCACGCAATATTAGGCTTGTCTATGTCCGGAATCTACATCAACGTCAAGCGCATGACAGCGCACTGAAAAAAAAAGATATAATATTTTTTGTTCTTTTCGAATAGCTACCTTGATATGAGAGTATACGACCATTACGTTAAAAATCAACTTGTTTAATTGCGAAGCATCCCCCTCCGAAACTGTACCATAATGTAATTGTTCCTGTAATACTATTTTATATAATATAAGATTCAATAGCAGATATTCTTATTATGTCTATAGAACTATTCTTGTCTAATAAAAGATCCAATTCCCTTTTCTTTATTTTCTTTGACAATCCATTCTACGACATCTTATTCTCTAAAACAATATCCTTCTTTTTGTAGCGTTTCTCGTTAGACTGCTAGTAACCAATACTCAAAGTGGTTATTATCGTAAAACAATCTAAAACTTACAAAAAACACAATATAAATAAATAAACCCCTAAAGTACGGAACTCTCTTCGAGCAAGTTCAACTTGCAGTTGGCCAATTTTAAATTTAATATCGAC
This sequence comes from Spathilepia clonius, assembly GCA_018250295.1. Lineage (NCBI taxonomy): Eukaryota > Metazoa > Arthropoda > Insecta > Lepidoptera > Hesperiidae > Spathilepia > Spathilepia clonius. Next base: position 5,201 of record DWRA01004991.1, read on the forward strand.
AAATAATTTAATATCACGTATTCTTTCGCTGCCACAATACGTGACTCTCGTAAAACATGTTGAAAGTTTAAATCGTTATTTTCCGTTATTTTCAGATTTCTGTATTCCGTAATCATTGCAGGGCAGTTTAATGAATATTTCATGATTCGTAGTGATTATTCCAATAATGATTATGGTTTACAAATTATACTATATATGCCATATTATATATATATTATATAACGTGTTCTTTAAATCGATGGAAAAAACATGTTGCTCCAAAAATTATGAGTTTTAATTAATAAACATTATTTTACATTATTTAACCAAAACATTTAATTATTTACAATAATATTTACACATATATTAGGATCATAGGAAAAGTCGATGGAGCACGAGTGTAATACAAGCAAATGGCTGTAAAACTACACGCACTGTCCTCGGTGACTTGATCATACCAATCAAAGACGATCAAATGCTAGTTTGATTTATTTTTGTCAAATTTATGTACACTTTTAGGTAGGAGTAGATGCTATAATATTACTATAAGTTTAAAAAGTTTGAACTCTAAATGTTGAATAAGTTTCCTCCAACTTCTAAGAGATTTCTTCCGAAGAACTCTTTCGAAGCGTTTAGTTATTAATGTGTAACTTCAAAGTTCTGTGCGTATTAGAAAATAAATCATAACGTGCTTAAAAGATTAAGGAAAACATTATAAAGAAGTCTTCATTCCTGAGCGTTTTAAAAAATATGTGAAGACTACCAATCTGCACTTGAACAGCGAGGTATAGTATTGTGGACTACGGTTTAAAGCCTCGTTTTGAAATTCGTGCCCAGTAGTGGGCCAGTAATGAACCACTGACGATAGTTATTGCTATAGCCACTGGAAGTCATTTGTAGTTATTTCTGCAGCGTACGAAAAATAGTAAATATAATTTATTATGATTTATATCTACAGATTCTTAATACAATGTTTTTGACAGGCACGGTTCGTATCAACGCGGTTGCAATGCCGCAAATATAAATACACACTGTATTGAACGATATGATCTTATTTTGCTATGGATCGTCTCTAACCCGGACAGTGTTTTATAGATGAAGATCTGTGTATGTAGATGTAGATAGATGTAGAGGCCTTATATGTCACTATTTATATATATATCTTTATCATGAAATTATGTATATATTTTTAAATAAGCTTCAAGCAAGTAGCGAAAAAATTGTCAAATAACAAATACTATAATTGGTATTGTGCAGAAAGTTAAAAAATAATACTGTGTAACAAACCGTTATAAATTATTCAAAGCTCACGCCAAAAAAGTTATACCATAATAAAAATACGAGAGTTGTTGAAATATAAGGCCAAATGTCAGGTTAGTTTTTGGTACAAATAATATTTTGTATGTCACTTTTTGTTCGGATTGAATTTACGATTGGGATTTAAGTTCTCGTATATTGCAGAGTAAAATTTCATTTTTGAGTACTGAGTAAAGCTACATTTTTGTATGATAGAAGGAACAAACAATCATACAGTCTATCTGATTTAAACTCTCATGGAGCTTTATAAACGGTGCTAAAAATAGCTTCTTCTAAGTCGACGATGCACTGGCGACCCTGGTGTTGCAAATGTCTATAGTTGACGGCGACCGCTTCCTATCAGGTAGCCCGTTTACCTAATCGCTAGGTTTATACATTGATGTAACTATGTAAAAGTGGTAACTGTCGTCCATTGACGTCTGTAATCGACCCTAGAAATAATTAGAAATCTCCCTAAAGCTGGACACGGATGCGTCGCTACTCCTAAAGATTAAGTTAAAACGCTTCCGATAAGTTCGAGTACGTCTCTCTTATCACACCCTTCAAATCTGAACACAATAGCGTTAAATATTGCTGTTATTATATAGAAATAAGTGTGGCAGTACCTCCGAATTTGAACCTCGTGCTTCTTCTCTTCTTCGTACTTCTACTACCTTCAATACTCTAACTGAACAAACGCATATGAAATAGATACTCAAGTTAATATAACAGATACTAATACTAACTAATATTTACTTACCAGATAACACGTGTACTCTTATGGCTGCGGGCGGTGCGTTATTCGGGCCACAGGTGTACACTCCCGCGTCCGAGCCTCTCGCCCTTTGAACTAACAGTCGACTTGTGCTTTTAAGTCCTTTTTCAGTCACCAGCGAAATACCACCTCGGGCGGAGTCGAAGTTTATTATCTGTTGAAATCATAAAATTCAGTTATTAACGTATTTAAACGCTGACAGGTATATTGTGTGGTATTAATAATGTCTGCCACTACATAATTATGTTCCATACTCTCAAAGTCCGTAGATATAAAGGGATGGACCAGATAGAATAAATGCGTAAAAAAGCCTTTGATAATAAGCAAAACTAATAAGGTCGTCGACAAAATAATAAGTCATATGATCATTTACCTACAGAAGAATTGAGAAATTGAAAATACTTCGATACGCCTAAAGCGAACTGAACAAATCTAAATTAGATAAACGTATCTAAACTTGAAGAAAGGCAAAACTAATATGAAGATATTTGTAAAAGATTCCAAGTTAAGGAGCAGGGAATTGACAAACGAGACTAAAGCGAGTAGTTCAAGCTGAATAAAGTAAAATAATTATATCCATTCAAATAATACAAATTGAAGTCTCTCCGTAGTTTAAAAATAGATGCTACATAATCACAATATGTATTAGAAAGTGATCTTGAAGTTATATAATATATTAATAACGTTTTGTTTCTATACATTCACTTTTCTTTATAGGATCGTCTTGGAAACCATTGAAGCGAATTAAGCGGGTCTTTCACGCAAGGTCTTTCAAGGCTTCAGCGGGGGTGGCTGAAGATACTTATTATTTTTAAAATTTGTAGGGTTCGTTGGTAAAAATTTAAAAACCACGGAAAGGTATCATGTGAGAGGAGTCGCATTTGCACGATGAAGTGTATGTAGCATGTGAGTGTTAGAATCTATAAAGTGAATTTTATCACACGTGATATGTAAACCCAAATTGAATGATGGAAAACAATCGTAGTGAGTAGGCAAATAGACCGTTTAATTCAAAAATATGTAGGATTCGTCAGTAAAAAATGTAAAAACACACACGTATAGGAAGCACGTACTATGATCGTATGTGTCTAATAAAGTAGCAGTGATAGTTTAACGATTACAAACTCGACCAAGGTTCAAATCCTAGGCAAGCACCTTTGATGTTTCAAAGCTACCTGCTTATTAGAAATTAATTATCATTTGCTTAAACGATGAGGGAAAACATCAACAGGAAATCTGAGACTTCCTCTCCCCCACATCTCACCTCTGAGATTTCTTAAAAGAAAAGTTCTCAAGAGTAAACCCCTCTCACTCAGAGAGCCATGCCCAGCAGTGGGACAGTAAAGGGTTAACGACGACGTATCCAATATACTTATGTCAAAGCAAAGAACGTTGGTGTTATCACACGCGATGTGAAATAAAACGCACATTTTTCCCATTCTTTCGGGTAACGGCACATTGAACACAGACAAGTGAACGGAAAACACAGATAACAGCACTGAAATGTGAACTCGTCATAAAAAGGAAAGCAAAACAACAAAACGAAACATCAAAAGCTAACAGGATATAACGATCTTATAAAGACACGATGGAAAATCAGAGTTTTGACAAATTATATAGATAAAATATTGATTTGTCTGGCTCTATATTGATGAAAATAGGGTGTGATAATTGATATATGTGACAAATAATAAAATAAATAATAAGGTATTCATCTTTCATGTTTACGTAATGACAACAACGTCAGGCGCTGCTGTATTGTTTTTTGAAGAGTGTGGTAGGGAGATATAGCTGTCCGAGACGTTCCAGCTTAGTCCTTAGGGGTGGCAACGCATCTATAAACGACCTTAGGTAGAGCAATCCTATCCGGGATCGATTACAGACAGTCATGGACGGAAGTTACCACTTACCATCAGCTGAACTGCATACCCGTTTGCTACTTCCATTATATAAAAATATTAAATGGCGAGTTTATCGATTTTTTATTTAGTTATTTATTCACAAAATCCACAACTTGTAACAATAAATTTACGCTTTAAACTTATAATATAGGTTTTAAAGCCAATTACGGATTTACAATATGCTTGTTAAGCTAAAAAACGTCACAGTATTCAAACCAAAATTTACCAAATCTCAAAGCAGAGTGTTTTCAAACTTTTATATCAAAATGTTTGTTAAGTAAGAAATACATATGTATTAAGGTTTACAAATCACGTGGTTTAGTAATTATTATACTTCTGTAATACGAAGAGGATTTTGGGATTAATCCCCGACAAGACAGTTATAGGTTTTTCCTTTCATAAAACCTTTTTTATTATTGATTTTACACATTAGAAGAAGTAGGAAGCGACCTCCTTTTAACCTTAGTTTTAAAATAAACTTTATGTTATCTATAACATAGTTTCGAACCAACGTTCTTAAAGTAAGACGGCATTAATGTCATACCTTTATCGTTTCACTCATTCTTTTATTGTCAGTAGTCAAGTTCTAAGGTTATTAAACTTGTCGTTTTCGTACGACGGTTTGCGCGTCTGTGTAATTTAAAGTAACGTTACGATGAAGGTACTCGTAGTAGCGAGAGATGACTTAGAAGATTAAGTACTATAAAGGAACAGTTGCCACTTACCATCAGGTGGACTGCATGCTCGTTTGCTATTTAATGGAATAGTGGCAACTGCTGCCCATGGACATTTGTAATCCACCCCAGATAAGACGAGAATCCTACGTGGGGTCAACTACAGATGCGTCGCTACCCCTGAGGACTAATTTGGAATGCCTAGGATATGTAAGTCTCTCTTACCACACCTTCCAAACCAGAAGACAGCAGCGCTTAACACTGCTGTTATTAGGCAGAAATAGGTGTGGCGGTGGTGGCGCCGGAGTCGAACCTTAAAGAGTTCTGTTAACTGTTAAGTGAGTTAAGTTTTGCATTAACTCCTTAACTTTCTATTGACCATCGACAAATCCCTTTGTTGTTACACAACACTAGAAGTGCGAGCGAGAGTTCCGATATGCCTATAAGTGTGAACGAGAGATCTGATAAAAATTATTTATGAC
>DWRA01004992.1:0-10306 GCA_018250295.1 Spathilepia clonius
ATAAAAAAATATTTACACATTTACTTTGAAATAGATGCAATCTAAGTAATATAGCACTTCCAATCGGTCAAATTGATTTCAGTCTTACGTACTAATTGTTTTACTTAGATACGAATGAAGCTAAGAAAATCTGTCAAAAAGTAGCAGTAGTTTAGTAGTCTCGATATGTCTGTTAACAAAAATGAAAAATCGTCATACCCATTAGTCGCTAGCCTTACTTGAGCTTGCATCAAAACTGCAATAACTCAAGGCGACACCGCTGCACTTAAGAATTCATCCTCTTTAAAAATATTTCAAATGTCTGCGTTCAAAAGAATTTCAAATCCGCATTGCAAATACTTTAAAGTATCTCTAAGACCTGTACTGAAGAGATAGAAAAAGCAAAGCTGTTTATGAATGAAAACATCGTATTAAAAGTAAATGAAAAAATTTAAAGCATAAATAGACAGGTAACAATTTTTATAACCTTTGTCATTAATACATCGTGTTATGTACGTATTACGTACAATATTGTCATTAATAATATACTCAAATATTAATGACTACATAAGGACTCTAACCTCAGATAATTTTAACAAAATCAAAATGTTTAAATAAATCTTAATTAAAGTTTTAAAAACAAGCTTTCTTCCTATTTAGTTATTCTTAGACGAGTATTTCGTTTGACACTCATATTATGGGGGTGCAAAAGAATTACTGGTCCGCCATTTCTAAGCCAATCATGCACTACCATTCAAACCTAACATATGCAAAATTTCAGGTTTAATGGGCTTAAAATACTACTGGAAGATTTAACCCTCACCTACTAATGAAAGCACAAGACGATTTAATAAAGACGTATGAAAATATATTTTAGTCAAATTTCAAAGTATTACAAATTTCATTTAAAAATCGAAACTCATATTTATATGTGCCCTGAGTTAATAATCTTCTATTTGAACTTCCAGTAGAATTTAGTCGATACCTAAAACACCGATGTGTTGTTCTGTTGCGCAATGTTTTTCAACCTTTCATTACTTGTAGAATGTAAGATGAAGCAATGAAGACCTCGACGAATACAAAAGCTACGAGCAAGTTGGCTGTCAAGAAGGAAATGAATTACTCTCAGTATTTACCGGAAGATGACATTTCTCGAATCGGCCCATTAATTCCTAATGGCGCGCCCGGCAACATTTCATCTGTTTGGCTGCACACCAGGCCTTTGCCGCAGAGCTATTTTCGGTAGCGTATCCGAAAATTTATAACTATGAGTTAGTTCTAAATCGTTGGATAGCGGCAAAGTAAGTGGGATTTATGGAAGCCTGGTGCACGGTCTATTTGTTTGTATGGAATGTAAGCTGGTTCTCATGTGTTTTTTGGGGAATTTGCCAATTGTGCTAAACTTGCTCAAGGAATTAGGGAGAAGTTTCACAGTTACCGTCGTCGTATTTTTCGTTTGTTGTTGGACGAATCGAATTCTAATACGGATTTTTGTCACGGTAGAGTTGTTTTTATGTCTAAACTTCGCACAGACTTTTAAAGTAGTGTTATACTCGTATGTTATGTAATACGAAAAATAATGTAAATGATTTTATTGTTTTCACTATGCCCAGAACTAGATTATGTACGCAGTGTTTTATGTGGAGCAGTAAAATAATTGTGTGGATACTTTTACTATAAACCTAATCAATAAATTAAAAAGAATATAATTTTAATTTCAAAAGAACAGACATATTTAAAGATAATATTATGTATATTTCGTGAAACGAAAACTTTACGAATTCACGCTACTGTACATTTGATTTGGATAACGTATTCTCTAGAGTAACATAGTTTTTGTTACTCTTAACCGTAAAGTTATAAGGGTTCCTAGGAGAAAATTTAGAAACATACCAGAGCGCAACAAGGGAAGCTTTTATAACCCCAATCTTCTATTGAACTTCGTTTACTTCACGACGACCTCATATGTATAAGTATTATAATTTCAGATGCCAATTATTTTTCTACTCATACGCTATTCTAGTACTTAATATAATTACTTAATAAAGGTCCAGTTTCAGACTGAGATCCAAGAGGAAACCGCAGCGCTAACAAGTATCATAAAGTTTATACTGAAGTTCCCCAACAACTATCTTAAGACTCGCGTTGAAACTTGAGAGCAAATTTTACAGTAAATATGTCGTATAGTGTTTATATACCTATAAGATAGTTGGCAATAGTGTTGCAATAAGAATAATTTAAAGAGACTAAATTATTACTTTATGTTAGGAATAGATAAATTGTTGGATGGTTCTGGTCACTAAACTTGTTCCGTTGAATACCAAGCCAAATAAACATGTGTTTAGATGTTTTTTTGTTTATGTATATTATTAGTCATTGGTATAATCGTCAATACGTGTAGAAAGCTTGGTGTTATTGGACCAAGGAATCTAAGGTATTTTGCAACGGATGCTTTTGCGCCAGGGGCCCTAAATCTCAGCAACTACAGATTTGTAGCACATTATTCGTAGGAACTTTCTTCTAAAAAGTCACTCGTTTTCCAGCTGAAATAATTGTGCCACAATCTATCAGTAGCCACATATTCGTAGAGAATTCCTTAAGAAAAGACAGACGTATCCATACTTATATTATTGCGCAACGGGATATAAATTGTAACAGCAGATTGGCAGTACAATATTCGTTGCGTCGCAGAACTCTATAGAAATCACTCATCTCCAACTCAAAAACACAGCTCGCACGGTTAACAATTGTCGCGGTACTATCACAATCAATACACAACGTGATTTGCTGCAACATCACGAAATGCAGCTTTAGAGCCGAAACAAAGCCTGCAGCATGATTATTCAAGCACCACCGTAATTTATTTTGCTCTCTGTTGTAGGGACTACACTGTTTTATCTGAAATTCGACTCCAGCACGACAAATTGCACGAGGATTTGTTAACGAGGTACGTCCTTTAAACGAGTACGATAGTGTAGCTTTTGAAAATCATCCAAAATTATGAATAGTGGGTACTTCATGTATGTGGTTTAATTTTAGTAATGTTTGTCAAAGGATAATTGAATTAAAATTGAACATGAGGTTATAATTATCACTTATTAACAAGTTTATCAAAAAACTTGTTAAATTTGTATTTGATGAATGATATTACGTAAAAATAGTAACGTAACTTTTAATAGTTCTCGGCTTAGCATAGTATTTTTTTCTTAAACACAAATGGTAAATTCGTAGATAAATTATTTGAGTCAAGTCTTTACACCCGTTAAAATAGAATATTCGATTACATGTATTCCTCTATATAATCACTATACATCACTATTCTAAATAGGAATTTTTAAATTGAATAGCTTCTAATATTTACTATTAGTATAAATTAAATCGGTTTCTTCTCACGGAATATACGCGAATAGGTTTCTTTTTCAAAAGCCAACTCTATGTGTAGATTCATAAGTTGAGAGCTGAGGTAGACGAGATTTCTGAGTACTGCATGTAAAATGATGGTTGTAATATAATTTTAAGGCTCTTATAAAATTAAGCACGTTGAACATTTTCTCCAAATGTGTCTCTCAGCACAGCTTTTCGCCATTTTACAAGATAACTAGTAAAAACTTTCACATCGTGAAGTCGTGTCGCATTTTCAGGCGTAATTCAGTTTCTTCACTGGCAACACTTTATTAAATCAAAACATTTACTTGAAAATTGTGCTTTCTTAAGTCTGAAATTCATGAAAATGAAGTTCTTTATCATAAGTTCATTAAGGCTGTGTCCCGACGACGTCTCGCCTTCCCGAGATACTGAACTTTTCAACTTAACAACTAAAGAACGCTTCAAACCTTTTCCACGTAAAAAATATACGTAAAAAACATCAGTTCTCATATTAAAACCGACAAGAGGTATTTAGCAGAATTTGCACGCAAACATCACACATTTTATAATTAGTGGCATTTGTAAAATTATTTTACTAATTCTAATAAAATGGAACTCGTAAAATTGTATATGTTTTATATATTTTAGATGTCTGCCTAGTCTGGTCATTTGGATTTGTCAAGCTGCGGATTAGTTCAAGCAATGTTAGGTAATATGGTGCTATTCGCAGTTATAGGAGCAGGCTCTTGGTCTGCAGAGGAAAGTTAAAAGAATTGTAGTATTAGCCAGGGTTAGAAAGTTCATAAGGGTGGGTGAAGTCTCCCAATTTGCACTTGGCCAGCATGTTGGGCGACGGCCCAACTCTGACAGTAATGGATTGAGGACAAAACCTATCGCAATTTCTGTTTTGTCAATACTGTTAAAGATTCAGTTACATGTATGTCATGTTTCATTATTTTTTAATGGGGTGAAACCTTGGGGCTCAGCTAGTTTCGAATAAGAACAATTGAACTCCCATATGGGAGTATTTATAATATTATTCGAAATCATTAAGTTGCAAAAGTTTGCAATCACCTCCAGACTATAATATAATACAATTTGTTTTATGCAAGCGCATTTTCATTGTCCTCTAGGGATTAAAACGCTTTGAGTAACTCGTACACTTAACCAATTAGCCTCGCCTTTCTCGAGAAAACTGAAGTCTTAGCAGAATGCACTTTATTTATAATTTTTTGCGCTTTTTATGAATATTAGGAGGTAAGCAAGCGTGCTGTTTGAATTAATTCGGACTATATTAGTACAAAATTGGTAAAGCATTAGCACTGTATTAGGAGCTACACCAGACTAGCTCCTTTTACCATCTGTGATCGACGATTTAGTTGCTTATCGAAAGTAAGTTTGTCGCCAGTTGCAGATTTTTTTAGCCATTTAAAGTGGTAAGTGAATGCAAAAAAACGCAACGCACATTAAAACAACTAGTCGACAAAACGTGATTCAGTATCGTTGCAATCGCTGAAACGCAAACCGCCGATTCTAAAGTAGCGTCTCTAAGGTTGCTATGTAGTGAGGAAGATTTACTTATCCGAGGCGATTTTAATTAGTCTATAGGGGTAACAACGCATTTGTGCTCATCGTAGACTTGAACTTCGTGCTCGTTTGCTACTTTTATATATTTATAAAAAACAAGTTTAGTTAAAGTTAAAATTGGTCCAATTGCAACTTGGTATTTTTTATGGAATTTTATTGGCCATTTACATTGCAATATAATATGCAAAATAATCTTGTGAACGGGGAGAAACATAAATATATATTTCCTAAATCGATGTGGTATTTACACCGGCTTGTATTTTTTATTGTTCACAAGTGTATTAGGCAGGTATATTTGAATTTCAATGTTGTTGAATACTCTATTCGTAAATATTTCTAACTATGCTGTCATTTACTGTATATAACAGCTTACTAAAAAAAAAGACTTTACAAATATAAAAATGAAGATTAATTTATTTATTTGTTACAACGTTATGTAGCAATTAATCTTACACAAATAGACAACAATGTAAATAAAATGCTAAAAGATGAAATCGAGTGCAAGTCGTTACTTTAAAAAATAGAGCAAAAACGTTAAAAGTTTTAAAGGTTTCAAAATCGGGCGAGAAATTACTGGGATTAATGTCATTCGAAAAGTTCCACAAACATCTCTTAAGTCTCTCGGAAAGTTTAAAAATTTTTCTCTGCAAGGTGCAATGAATCTAAAAGGAGAGCGTTATTAGAAAGTTCTTGGGAGTCGGATTATTCGCGCTGTCGAGAATTTCTCGCTAAGAATATTACGGATATCCAACAATAAACTTGTAATTTTAATATTTTTACAATGCGGTTAATGATGTGTGGAAATCAATGTTTGAAGGTGGTTAAAGTGTTTATAGTTCGAATCTGGCTGCATCACCGCCACATCTATTTCTGCCTGATGACAGCACTTAAACGCTACTGTATTCTGGTTTGAATGGTTTGGCAAGGGAGGCATACATCCGAGGAGTTCTAAATTTGACCACAGCGGAAGCTATGCATCTATGGCCGACCTCAGGTGGGACTGAAAAACTATCTGTAGTTGATTTCCGATATCCACGGGCGGTTGTTCCTACTTACGATAAAGTGGACTGTTGTCTTCTTTGCTACTTCTATATAATAATAAAAATCATATGCAGTATATGTACCAAGTGTGAAGGCACATTATCGTCATATCTATTTGATATTAATTGTTTATATTAATTTTTATAGCATCCATAGACATTTCTTATCAAGTACAAGTAGCACCACCTTTCTATTTAAAATCAGTTAACAATTACACTCATGGGTAAGCGCACTTAACATCAGGTGGACTGAACCTCTGTTCGATATTTCTATATTCTACACAAAAAATAAATTGGTAACAGAAAAATTTCGCCCATTAATAATATCAAGATATAAACAGCAAACCAGTTAAGTACTTCTCCAAATAAATTACGAAATTTAAAATACAAGCATGAATTCTTAAGCAAATCGAAAGCAGTTTGAGTTTGCGTCTTTGCATTTCCATAGTTTCAATTCTAATTTGCGTAAACTTTCTCTTTACTGCAGATAGCATCATTTTACAGCAAGAGGTAATAGTTTCGTATTTTGCATTGTACAGCGATATTTTGTTCTCAAATTAAATTATGTTGTAACAGTACCTGTGATACGAAAAGTTAAACGAATGTTAGGGTTCTGCAGAAGATTTTTGAAGACTTGTTTATTTAAGTCATAAACTTCTTTAGAAGTCTTAGATAAATATATTGATCAATAATTTTACTATTTATTTTTTATTATTCGTTGTAGACCAATTATTGGCCCACTATCTCCTCTTGGTGAGAGGGGCCCACTGCGTTTACCAAGTGTGAGTTGGTAGACTCCACTCACCTTTGAAAACATTATTTTTCAAAGTACTTTCTGTTGCGTAGGTTTCCTCGCGCGAAGGAAAATTCCTTCACCGTTATAATTTCAAGCAAGTAATAATTTCTGGTAAAATAGTTTCTGGGACATAGACCCCCGATTGCAAGGCCGGGATTCAAAGACTAGGTTATCGGTTATTTGCTGCATATATTTATTACGTAAGTAAAATGTAGAATTAGTAACATACATCATGGGCAAAAGTGTTGGTTCAATTGCTATTTGTCTTTATTAATAAAAAATACGACGGATAAAATTGAAGAAGAAACTTTCGACTTTCAATAGCGTAGGAATTGTTGAAAAAAACACAAAACTGATTTTTTCATTGTAAAAATTCAGATATCATCCTAATTTTTTCCTATTGTTTAAAACCCGTTTCGCGCTTGGCTGATTTTTTACAATTCCTATTTTGTCTCCCTTGTTCTCAGTTTTTGAGAAGCTTTGTCGTCTTCCCGGATAAATTACCCTGTCGAAACTTTACCACTAACCGGCAAAGTGGTCTTGTTATTATATTTCTTCTTTGCTTTTAAAACTTTGAACCACCAATGATGTAAATTTTTATGAATACCAATACATAGCGTGAATGTGAGGGATGAATAACAAACTTCAATTATTTTCGTTTGGGTGGAATGGTTATTTTTAAACTATGAGTAAGTATTGAGAATAATGTCTAGACGTACTTAGAATTGATACCTCTCTTTTATAATTTGTTGAGGCAATACTAACAGATTTGTGTACGAAATGAGATAAAAATACAGAACCGTAAAATGAGGGATACTATATAAAACATAGGGTATTGTAAGTTATGTTTCACGTAACGTCTATAGCAACTTTGACAAATATCCCACGCAATGTAATGTAATTATATCTATATGAAGTTCTACTGCAATACACTTACTTTAATACAAATGCAAAGCAAATGAGCCGCCTCAAGTGGTTACGTCCACCAAAACGCAAGTAGGCTACAAACTAGAAAAAAGATTCGCGGAAGTATAGGTCCGATCGAATCGTGCTGGTACTACCGCTTTTATTACTAGGTACTTTAATTATTTACCTTCAAATAATGAAGAACTACATGCTCGCTCACATTAGGCCGGCCCGACAATTGAACAATCCACCGGCTAATAAATCTGGCTGTTTATATTAAAATTACAATCAATTATATTCAAATCTGAACGAATGTGAAACGCGTGAACAGAAACATTTTCCAGTCGGCGAACGGTAAAACAGTCGGACCGACTGCACAGGCTCTTCCACTTATGATACGCACTGGTTCCAGCCTAATTTGGTTTTAAGCTTTTATAAATTCACCTACATGTCCGTTATCCGTGTCATAGTTTAATTTGCGCTGCAAATTGTGTACCGCTGAAATTCCGCGATCAGTGTCGACGTGACTGAAATACAAGGACAACGTTAATCAAACTACATATTCATGCGTTATTATTGCCTCGGCATAATAGTGTAGTTGATTATACCAGGAAACGGAGGTAAAAGTATACTCGTTTGCGGTGTATTGTTTTGTAAGCCAAGCAATCAGTGTAGTTATATTGTACAAAGAAAGTTTTTTGGACTTTTATTCACGTAAACATCTTTTTTAGTTACATATTACACAAGTAAAACAGAGAAAGATATATGTTTGTGAGTATGTACAGTATGAACTACGATGCAAATATAATTTTTTTGACAATTTTTTTTTTCGATTTGTCTCGATCCGAATATAATCAAAAAAGTCACGTACGAATGACGTTATAATGGAATTTAATTACGTTAAATCAATAAAAATCTTGAATTAGACATGATTAAAAATACTTCAAAGACATATATTGTGTTCGATAATTTTTTGGAGAGTGACTATATAATTTTGAGGCTTTGAAACAAATTTAGGAAATGGAAAACAAATTTTCAATTACAGCGCGTCATGATTAATAGGATAAGGAAATAAATAAAATAAACTTGTCTGGAATTAATTTTGGTCATTAATCTGCCAACTGCAATGGGACAGGATTTATTGTGAAGATAAAGAAAGTTCGTAAACAGGAATTCTCGTTATCTTATAAGTAAATTGCTAAATCTATACATAATTAGAATTGTTTAGATAATCCTTGTATACCTTGTAGATGAGCAGTAATAATTCCGTGGTACCAATTACGGCTTCCCAAGTTTATACTAGTTAGTACAGGTTCGAATAATAGGTACCGTAATTTTTCAAAACCAAAAAATATTTTATTTAAAGACGCAGTAAATTATAAACCATCGTAATCAGTTAAACCTTAATTTAATAAGAATTACACATTTCCAAAAAAATACACGCATCTATTTTTTAAATGTTTGAACTACTAACAAAAATACGCCGTATCGTTCTTAATATTTAAAAATGATTATTAAGTACTTACTGAAGTTACTTAGAACAAATTTTATTAATAGGACTTAATTAAATATTTTCTTATACACTTTTGTTTTGTTATAAATGAAACTAAATTGTATCTGAAATGTTATTACGTCTTCAATTATTTTTCTTAGCTAACAAAGTAATTAAGAAAACGACCGAAGGAAGCTTAACTTCAGACTGGGATCTAATTACAAAGATGCCAAGTCGTTTCTACTGCTGCGAAAATTATTACAGTAATTCTTCACTCAAAACTTTCATGAGTAAACTTTGAAGAACATGAGATAGAAATTCACTAAAGAATATTTATTCTAGCAAACAACCATGATTTATTGCTTGTCTCTTTTGTTTTACACGAACTAGACTGTAAAATATTGATATTGCTATATCTCATTACCAGCTGCCTCGTGATATTGGCAAGACCTTATTTTAGTTTGATTAAGGTATTTCTAAAACCAGACGAAATTTGTATTGAATTTTTTGACAAAGTTGTGTCATTATGAAAAACATGGTATGGAAAAATAGGTTCACTCGAAAAAAAAATTTAGATATGGTTCGCAACTTTAAAATTAAAAAAGATTGGATTTGGGGCGTAACTTTCGACGCAAACTTTGTCATAAGTCTAATTTTTATTTTTAAAAATAAAATAAAGACTTTGCTGTGAAGAACATAAAAACAAATAAGGTTTCTAAAAACTAATTTTTAATACATTTTTTAAGTAATATTTTTATTTTTTACTTTATCTATTTAAGTAAAACTTTAACATCTTTGCATTCACTATATGTGCAATACTTATGTAGGTCTATGAGTGTAGAATGAGTCTATCACATGTAATTAATGTTTAATTGTGAAACTAAAATTTATATTTAAATCGTGTGTAGGGTTCTATGTATAGTAACAATTCAATTGTTAATCGCTTTTGTTTCTTAAGAAATTCCTGAAGTTCCATTACACTAATAGAGTATTTTACAAAGTTGCGAAGTTTGATTACGACTATTTTTATTGTCAGTAGAAATTACACATGTTGTTATATGAACTCGTTTCATAGAAGTTTACGATAATTTTATAACTTGTAGAACTTTATTACTTTCTTAGAATTACGTCTCACTAAAG
>DWRA01004993.1:0-10306 GCA_018250295.1 Spathilepia clonius
GCAACGCATCTGTGGTCGACTTCAGTTGGGATTCTGGTCTTATCTGAGGTGGACCACAAATGTCCATGGGCGGCAGTGGCTACTTACCATCAGGTGGACTGCATGCTCGTTTGCTACTCCAGCATGTATAAAAAAAAATATATATATAAAAAAATGTATGCCTGGCCGCGTGTCACACGAGTATAAGTAGTCTCCGCTCCGATACGAGGGTTATCAGAGCGATATAATAACTTTAAATTTTCACACTTTAACTTCTTATATTGGAGTAGTAATATTACAACCTTAATCTGCCCCATTCTCCATTTGATTAAGTTCACGCACCTCCGACGGAAAAGATGTTTCCAAAATAAATCTCCAATACGTTAATTTAATTTCTAATAGCCAGGGAACTTGACTCTAAATTGTAACTTCAATATAGAAGATGGAAATAAATTTATTAAACTATCGTGTATTATCGCTAAATTAAATGAATTTACCAAGAACATCTTCATATAATGTTTAGTTTTGCGCTAATCGAATAACAGGGCGAGCGGTGTAGGTGCGCCGAGTACAGGGAAAGCTATGCGTTTAATTAATACATCGAGTTGCAATATTCAATTGATTGTAGACTCGAGATAATCTTTACCCTTTGCAAATAATAACTGTATATTATCAGTGATGAAAAATATGAGCGAAATTACGAATTGCCACTTTTGATTATAATACAAATCAACATTAATAATAATCTTTATTTGCTCTTCTTTCATCTATAAGACGTGCAAATTATAAATATTATGATTTCAAGTTAATTATTAAATTTAATGCAAAAAATATGTCATATTATATTCAAAATGTCAAAGTAATAATTATATATTCTAATAAACTTATATAATCCTAATATTAATACCATGTTAATACTCAGTAAAATTAGTTGTAAAGTGTAACATGGATGTCCAAAGAAATTTTGATGATGATTAATAAAAAAAAACAAAAACAACCTTCGATGCGCTTATAATTTAAAAAATATTTATATAAATGTTGATTTGGTACTTAGTTCTGAAGTCGGCGCTCAACTTATATTCCATTGGATTACGACGTAAACCGTGTCCAAGGCACGCGACGAATAGATAAGCTCTTCTCTTCGGCAAGTCGGATAAAAGAAATGTACTTGAATAAAATATTTAGATAAGTTGAATAATCTTCTCAGAATTGAATAATGTTAACAGGTAAGTTAAAATTTATGTCGTGGTGTGCGAGGTCACAGGAGTGCAAGCTAATTGGCTCAGACTGCGTTCTAAGATAAATTCTCGCGGCGCAGTGATTGGTTAAGACAAGCATACTACATAATGACACCAATAGCTCTTGTAAGCATGGCTTTATATAGAATTTGTTTGACTAATGCCATGTCAGATTTTCTTAACGTGTCAAATATATTTAATAACTATTGGTATTTGAAATTTTTGTAGTAAAATTGGTCGGTGTTCGATAAAAAAATCGATTGTATTTTAGTTAAGAGATTTGTATCAATTCTATTCTACTTTTATCAATTTAAGTTAAAATAATTTCGGTGATATATCTTTTATTATCCCTATTTAAAAGCTAATATACTATTATTTTTGTTACAGGTAAATATTGCTGAATAGAAGACACTTAATTAATATTCGTAAGTAGTTATAAAAGTATTTGTCACAGAGACTTTTCGTTACAATACTTCTATACGCAATAAGAAACATCCTAAACGTTTTTATATTTTAATTTTAGTAAGGCGGCAGGCAGTAGCCTGGCCCTTACTTTAAGCAAGTCTTTACTTCAACTGCCAGACAAAACAGATGCGGGCGAAACATAAGCTTATATTCTTAACTTCCACATTAACAGCTAACTTTCACAAGCATGCAAGCACAAAAATTCCAAAGGAAATCCAGGCAAAAAGCTAGCAAGTTTTGTTAGTAAATCCTTTGGCAAGGAGGCGACATTCCTGTTTGTCCCGTCTCGGCGGCCGGAGCCCCGCTAAGTGGCGGGCGCTGAGCCCCGCTTGACACACGAGCCCGGAGACGGTACCGCACAGGTTTTATTGTCTTTTTGTGTAAATCCTTTATGATAAGGTTCTTAAGAAAAAGTAGCATTAAAATAGTTATATCAATAATTTGTACTAGTAAAGGGTGTCAATTTCAATCAATTTAGTCTTGGTTATCACAATTTATTTTAATAGTTATCATTTTAATGTCATATAATTTAAGTTTGTTAATTTATACACGAAAATATTAGAAGGTACTGAACCGACTTCGACGAAACTTTCACCCAAAGTTAGGAGACTTTCCAGGAGTGATATCCCTGTAATTTTAGAGTAATAAATTCTTAAATGGATAAGGGCATGGCCCACTGAACTTCGATTAAAGTATTAATAGACAATAAAGATCATATACAACAGTACTATAGCGTATATAGACGTTAAAGTGATTCTTAAGGAATAACTCATAATAGAACACACAATTAAGAAACAAATCTACCATAATCAATCTCTCCATTAGCGCTTCAGAGAAACCGCAATGTTTACTAAACACGGTATTAAGTTTACGCGTCCGTTCCGATTTCCATGTAAACGAGCGAGATATCCGGCATCCGGCCGCGGGGAGAGTAATTCGGTAATGAAAGAGTTTTATGGTACCGACTGTACAGTTGTAAGTAATCACAAATTAATTGTATTGGGCGTTTTTGCTTATAATTGCAATTGGTGTAGTAAGTTGACTATATAGAGTAAAATAATTACGAATATTTAAAAAATAACAATAATTTAACTGTTTAGTTAAATTATTGTTATTTTCTTTTAACCGATAGTAAATAACTAGCAGAAAATTACACTAAATTATCCCTTACCCACATATATTAATGATGTTATTATATTCGTGTTTGCATTTGACATATTTACAATTATGCTGTAATACCTACTTGTTTTATTGTACTTGTCGTAACGTATAAACTATTTAATGTAACTACCATGATGTCTGCACTTTGTTTGTATTTTTGTAATCTGCGGCTGAACCACCGTTCACTTAAAGCCAGCCGTGTCCAGGCAGCTGTGAGTTAGTTTTACAAACAAACATGCTCGTATATCGGCTAATCACATCAGTTTCCCAAAACACGATGTTTATCAAACATTCTGGTAGTTTTCGTAGAGCTGTTCACGCTGTCCGGTGTTTCCGTTCATGTGTATTAACTAAAACTAAATAAAACGCACTGATAGCAATATAAATTTGGAGACATGTGGGTTGTCTCCGAGATTATGAAACCGTTTACGTTTTTAAAAAATAATTTTCAACGTTTCATCTATAAGGAATTTAGAATATGTTATAGGAGATTTCGAAATATATAAAAAATGTGTTCAAACATTCGGTGAAACAGTGGTGGTGAAACAGTTTTACGTATTAGTATATGTATACATTATTAAGGAATTTTAGTAACAAATGCACATGAATTTATTGATACTACTTATTTTCGCCCATGAATATTTGTAAACAACGTCGAACAGGCTTGACGTCCTAGCAATTATTTTGTTGTTTAACTTGTTTACATAAGTAAATGTGTTGGAGTAAGTAATTAACGGACGCGGCACGTGAGGCGCGTGAGGAATGCAAGGAGCGCGAGCGATGCTGTCGTGCTGCGGTCAATATGGATGTACCTTTATTAAAATTGACGAACTTTCCACTTTCCCGAGCAAAACCGTCAAAACATAACCTGTTAAGCTTTACGCTCATTTCTACCTATACCTCGCAAAATATACATAAAGTTAAATAACGAAGATCATTTCAGTTTCTAGTGATAACATTATGATTCTAATATAGATGTAGCCAATAATCATGCGGTCCACCTGATGGTGTGGCTACTAGCGCCCAGGATGAGGAATACGTTGCTACCCCTGAGAACTAAGTTGGAACCCTTCGGATAAATATGTCTTCCTTATCACATGCTTCAAACCTAAATACAGCAGCGTGTAACTCTGCTGTTATTAAGCAGAAATAGTTGGCGTCATCGGACCACAAAAAGTTCTACCACTTTCAAAACCGCCATCCAACCACCGTAGATATATACATACCCCTTATGTAAAGCTTTTAGACCGTTTCTATTACTACTTAGCTAACCAGAGGGAATTATTTGGAAAGTGGTGTTAATATTTAGTGATTGGCAAGCGTCAACATAACGATATACTTACTGTGGAGTGGCATTAGGTCGCGAGTTATGAAGCCACATCCGCGCCGCAGTAATTAAGCGATATTACCGCGCGGCTCACGCACGGCCGCGGTGCGTTTGTGGCTTGCTACTGAGCACATGTGCCACATATACAGGCGTACAGTTATAACATCTCTAAACTTATTTTACAAGCCTTGATCTGACTTTATGCTATTAAGAATTGTAATAACTTTGTGATACGTATGTATATAATAACGGTGTGAAAAATGTTATTATCTTTAAACATAAATAATACTTAAAAGCATAGATTTTACTATTTAAATATTTGCAGGTTTAATGCGGATATTATTTTACAATTTTAGTATAATAAATTAAATGTGCAATAAATTATACACGTTTACATCATTGGTTTAAACGTATAATTGCGTTGCTTTGATCTCGGTATGAGAGAAATGTCATGTAAGGGAAATCAAAGTCATTAAAATATCAGTCTACAATTAGGTAATAAAGTAAAATGACAAATTAAAATAGACTCACATATGTGCGAACTTTACAAATGGATATTCCAGATATGATTATACCAATTTAAATCGTTACTGTTCTGTTACACAATAATTTATTCCTGTTACATAAGCCAATTGGTTTTCAACTTTAGGGAAATGAAACATTTTGTGGGTCGCATTTACATACGGTTGAGGCACAAACGAAAATTTATAGACGTACTCGTAGATCTCAGTGTAATGTAGAGATATGGGTGGAGATGTGTTTGTACCGTGTAAGTGTGTAAACTGCTTTAAGGTAAAGGGTATGTTATGTTACGTTGTAGGCTCCGATCGGGACCCGCTAGCGCGGGGATTATACGGAGAATTATATTAATTTACACAGGGAATAATTAACATCTTGAGATCTATTCCATTACATTGGGGGAGGCTTATTAAGGAGAGAAGTTTATAATATTACAGATTGCAAATTAAATAAATGGCAGTCATTTAGTAAGGTCTAACCGTTTTGTTAGGTAACATAGGCTGCAGTGTTACATATAATCTATCCTTATAAGAGTAGTATGAAGCGCTTCCGTGAGGCGTAGTCGCTTAGGCAAAGACACTGCACAAAGAGTAGAATTGGAACCTTAACTGGAGTGTGCCACAGGTGTGTTACTATACCATACTATCGTTGAGTAGAAAGTTACAATAGCTTTTTTATGTGGAAAAACCTGCATAGATTCCTCTCAATTGCGCGAGCGGTGGAGAGGATATGCCGGACTCTTACGGACTAAAACCCCGTGGTGTTATTTTGGACGCCCCTTGTTGGGCCTGCGGGTACGCTACTGCGGGACGCATGGTAGCAACTCGCGCACCTTATTAGCGCGCACGCATTATTTTTACGTAGGACATCCCCATATCTTACAAAAATGCCTTCATTATGGCAGTAGGAGATTGACATGAGGTTCCCTTCTCACGCGCCCGGTTTTCCGCTGCTAATAAGTAGATCGGACATTTAAGTTATTATACCTCTCGTAAGTGTATTTAACTTGCTATACCCTTCAATTAAGAGCACAACCAAGCTACACTGTTAGTACAAAGCTGGAATAATCGCCGCAAGCAAACGTCAAAGTTCTACTACCTTTATTTGAAGAAATCAATTCCTACTAGCCTAAGTATAAATCACAAGAAAATTGTTGTCCCGAATCCACGCCCGCGGCATAAGTAAAATTAATCTTACATCATTGATTCATAGACCGCATTATAGGAGTTGAGTAGGAACAACAGTCCCTTGTAGTGAGCTGAATATTAACTATCTGCTTACGGAGAATATCAACCGTATTGCGTTACTGGGAGCGGGGCGCGGGCCACGGATAAACGGGAGACATATTTCATGGACGCTCAACCTTTGTACGAAATCATTTCAGAGTACGACTACCAACTATTCAAAAATAAAACCGGGACAGCAGGTTACACTGTAATATCACTATAAATCTGTAATATCACTATAAAAAAGTATCACAATATAGTTTATTTGTCATAAATTGAATTTAAGAATTAGACGGCTACGCTCTTGATAAAAAGTGGCCACTGCCAACTTCAGATAAAATTAGTCCTTCTTTAGATTGAACACGAACTTTAGATTGGCCACGGATACTACCCCACTTACCACGCCGTTCGAACTAGAACACAACAGCTCTTAATATTATTATTATTACGCAAAAGTAGGTTTGGTGGTAATGCCCACGGAGTCGAGCTATAAAAGGTTCTACCACCTTCAATCTTACTGACAGGATTGAAGTCCTGTCCCAATTTCTGAGAGATAGTCATAATACACGGTATGATACATTATCAAACAGAAGTTGCAGGATATGCAGGAAGTGTTGCAGATAGTCGCGCTGCAGCCTACTGCGCTTGACAGTTTCAAAATGCATTGTGCTCGAAAGGGCAGCGAAGAATGAAAGGGATGACGTACTCGTAATTCATATTCGTTGTAAACACGATTCAACCTTTGCCCGAATCGTAGGGCTCACTTATAGGGATTCCATTAAAGCGTATGTTAAAAACAGGACGCAGATAGAATATAAACATTTTAAAGTTATGTCCTAACTGTCAAGTGTTAAAATAGAGCCTTTGTTTGGACATTATAATGATTTTGTCGTTTTATTCCGAAAAAGATTGTTGACACGCACTGGACTGTGAATACACAGTCCAGTTCGTGTCCAATGCGTGTGCAGCATTGTGTCATTCAACCGAACAGTATGAAGGCAGAGACTATGAATTAAAACGATTAAAATATGCTAGAAAATATTATTATCAAAATCCATGAGCGCATTCGTGTAATAAATCAGGCCCAAATACAACAAACAAAGCATGGTGTCCCTAGCCGCCATATGTGGTATGTGGTTAATAGAGAACTTACTTCTAAAGTATGCGCACTCGGAAATTAGAATGGGTGGCGGCTGTCAACGGGCATGATTTGTGTTGTTTTTGCTGCGGTGTCCCCGCAGCCGAGTTTATTATGTTATTATTTTTTAATATTATGCTTGTAGACAACTGGCTTACTGTGTAACAGACGCATAAAATAGAAGAGACTAAACTAAAATAGAAGAGAAATATCTAAAGTTATTTACAGCCAAATGAATTTCAACTTCAAAATCACTGCAAAGTAAATTATAGATGATAGAAGTTTTGTGGGGTGACTCCAGAGACACCACTGCTACACCTCTTTCTGCCTTATAATCGCTGAGTTAAGCGCTGCCGTATTCTGGTTTGAAGAATGTATTAAGAGAGATGTCCTTATCCGAGGCGTTCTGACATAGTCTTCAGATTTAATAACGCATCTTTGACTGACCTCAAGTAGGACTCTAATTTTATCTGAGATTTTTTTTATGAAGTAGCCAACGAGCATGCAGTCTACCTGATGGTAAGTGGTAACTGCTACCCATAGACACTTATAATCCATCCCAGATGACACTAGAATCCTACTTAGGGTCGACCACATATGCGTGGCTACCCCTGAGGACTAAGTTGGAATGCCTCGGATAAGTAAGTCTCCCTTACTACACCCCTCGAACAGAAGACAGCAATGCATAACACTGCTGTTATTAGGCAGAGATGGGTGCGGTCAGAGTCGAACCACAAAAGGTGTTACCAAAACACGGTTGATAACAGATGTCCGTGAGAGTCATTTACCACTTACCATCTGGTAGACTGCATGCTCGTTTTCTATTTTAATAACATATAAAAAAGTTAATAAGATAGGCTTCAATAATTTGCCTCCGCAATCTCGTATCTATTTGGTCAATCTTATAGTTGATATTGAACAATAATTTCCTATTTAATGTTACACACGCAGAACTTCACTCGTAATGTTCAAAAGTAAACTAAAATAGTAAAACAAATAGATCAAAATCCATTATAATCTCATACGCATATGATGGGTAGAAGAAGCGATGGTCTGATGGTCTAAATCGGTCCTGCAAAAACCGCGAAGGCCATCCATCAGGTTGACTTCCCGCTAGTGTTTAGTCTAGACCCGATTGTTTACCCTCAGCCGCCCGATATAGCGCTTTCCCGCTCAATGCGATGCTAAAATTCATTACTAGGGCATTCACCCTGCTTACGCTAAATTTGGATTACTTCGCTCCAACATCGTCTTCCTTAACCCTTATGGTCTAAGTCTAAGATATGACTGTATGAGTTCTACGCCCGTAATCATCGGAGATAAATACTTATACCTATTGGTATATTGGTTAGGCTGGGTCTTCTATCAAAATACAGACGCAACACTAGGATTCTTTGCTCTGGGTACCATCGACGCACACCATAAATACATAACACCCAAATGGCGAACGAAAATCTAAACTGATGAATTTAAATGTCAGCTTTACCGAGAGTCGAACCCGGAAACCGTTTCATGTCAGACCAAATTTGATCAGGGTTTGCTATGGACCGTTTCAGATATGCCGAAACTCATAAAACTGAACTGATAGCTCCAAACTCATCATAAATGTATTGCACGCTAGGAGTGACAGGTCCCCGGTGCGACAGGACGCCAGATTGCATAAAAACATCATTCATCACATGCGCTAATGCGTTATTACGCGATATCAATCTTCCCGTACGTATCAAAACACTGCACTTAAGCATACATTAGGCAAAGGGCTTAATCTATAGCATTACTTGCTAGACCCTCCCGACGACTTAAGTGACACCACTCAAGTATAGGTTTAGTTAGGTTAGCGAGTAATTCTAATATACGAGTAGGTAAATCTGATGTATATAAGAATATCACTTCCCGGAATCAATTATTTCAAAAACCAAAAAAATATTAATTAAATATCTAGTGCCCCGCGGTTTCACTCGCAATGAAGATGTAACATGACGTACATATACTCGAAGTTTCATACCTTCAATTTTAACTGAATGTGGCGCACGCGGTAAATTCGATGAAATATTTTTTTTTCCGCGGAACCCTAATACATCTTTTAAAATAAAAGTAGCCTAAGTTAATCCTCATAATATCAACTATGTGTATACCTCATAATATTATAGTATAATTCAGAGAGGCAAAAATTTTATTAATTGTTCTTTTATTATGAGTAGCGCATATACTTTCATGTACACATTATATTACACTTAAATTTTACTCATTTGTGTAGATTGACATTTAATAACTTCAAGAAGAGGATTTTCTACTTCATTTCGATATCCGACGTCTTCCGTGTGGCTTTGTCTTAATTTCCTCATTTCTACCCAAATATTACACTCTAAATCTAAATATTAGATAAAGTAATTTTATTAAAACTATATACCCACAATCCTAAGCGGTATTTACATTTTAAAACCGAAATTGTAATTGTAAGTGTAACTTGTGAAATCATAGACATGGAATGATTTTAAACTATTTTATATATCAATTTAAATCCAATTGGAATTAAAATTAAAATTAAAGTAAAACTAATAAGTTTTAAAAACTCCACAAACAATGAACTAAAAGAAACACCTTCCCGGTACAGTCGGCCGGTGGTCGGTATTTAATTCGGTGCGGCGGTGGGCGGCGCGGCCACACTTGACGGTTTAATGCGACCAGTCATAACGCGCGGTAATGAATAATCATTCATCATTGGGTGCACCAACCCGTGTGTATTTTGTGAGACATTCTTTATGGGCTGATTTATAATGTTTTAGGGCAATTTGTATGTTGTAACGGAACCTGGATTTAAAATATATTCTATGATGCAAACGGAGGACGGGCTGATTCGTACCAAACTTCAAATGCCAAGAATAAGACAAGAACTCTGACCTATTGGTTTTACACTCTTTGAGGCTAATTTAGATATATACGTATTGTAATCTCTATGCAGCCAAATTATTCTTTATACATTCAAATTAATTAATAATCATATTAATTTTCTAGTGTCATCGTTTCTCAATATATCTACGGCTATTTTATGCTATATCAATATATCTCCTCAAAACTTCTAACCGTCGTTGTCTCATTCCTAAAATATTGACAATAAATACTCGGGATTTCGGTTGATTATCATTAGATTAGTTTCTTTTTGAAATTAGTTGGGTTGAGGGTGTTACGATTGGCATGAGCTTGAAAATACATACGTTATTTACAGTAAAAATAAATAAGGTGCTCCGGATTC
>DWRA01004994.1:0-10305 GCA_018250295.1 Spathilepia clonius
CGCCACGGTTCTACAATTACACTTAATATAATATGTAATATAATTATATAAATTCCCATAAAATTTAATCTTAAGCGGAAGGTTGAGGGGTATCCATAACTAGGTATATGATAAAAAACAGTTGTGTACGTAAATAAAACATTTATTTCATAACAAACTAAATTGTTATGTTTTTATGTTACACGAATTCCATCAACTTAAAAGGAGCACAGATTTACCATGATGTGCTAAAACACATCACAAACGATTCGTTGAACCCAAGAAGATTATTTTCTGCTTGTCTTAAAAACGCATATCACAAAAGATGCATCTTCTGTAATATAAAAATGAATCGCCGAATGTGTTGGTAAGCTCAAGCCTCGAGACTACCTAAACCGATTTCGCTATTTTGTTTTTATTATATTCCTTGTAGTACGAGGATGGTTCTTACAGAGAAAATTTAAAAAAATTGCCTGAAAAAGTCTAAAAAAGCACTTATCTATATTCCCATACAAAAGTTTTGTAATGATACTTAAAAGTCAATTAGAACTTTAATACCATACTATAAAGCTAAAGTGTTAGTGGAGGGGTCCGGGAAGACAAAACAATTGAGTGACGTTAGTGTCGTAAAAATATTAATGTCAATATTTATCAAAAACAAATTGTCTAAATGGGTAAAATGTAAATTGTCTGTGATAAAATGTCACTTGGTATATACCAATCATAATAGATGTCAATATAACATAAATAAAATTGGAGTGTCTGTTTCTAATATTAAAATCGCCGCTTTCTACTTAATGCATATGTTTGTATACACGGTACATATACCAAAATAACATATATAATACAAGTTTTGTCTGTCTGTCTGTCTATCTGTCTGATTGTTCCGGCTAATCTTTGGAACGGCTGAACCGAAATTGACTGTACTTTTACAGGCAGATAGCATATGTACTAAGGAGTAACTTAGGCAATTTTTATTTTTGAAAACGTATTAGGGTTCCGCGGGTGCAACTGCGGGGCTCATCTAGTTGTATATAAAAATCTTCAATTTACCTTATATTTTCCGCTTTCTAGCATACAAGAGACGGGTGTAGTCTATTTCGCGCTACACAAAGCGCGTCCGTTGTTTGGCAAGCTCATGCCCATTTTATTCCGCTGCCAGATCAAATCTCCATTGTTACAAATGCTAAACAAATTTCACTTGTCATTAGCTCCAAAGAGAATTTGATAGAGGCAAGATAACATCTATTCGCAATTGATTGTTTCTTTTGACAACTTTACAAACAAAGGATCAAGAAATTCTCTTTGGATCGAAGGAATCCTGAAGAAACGAAACACGGGGACATCAATCAAGTTGAAACAAAGGCCCGTCCTATTGAAGGGACGTGACCGTCATATATACCGGTCTCTAACTTCTATCATTAGTTTCCTTTCACTTTTCACGTTCGGCGTCGAAAAACATAAATAAAACACTTTGACGGGCCGTCTTTCTAAGCATTAAGCGTAAGCAGCTTTTACTGTTTTTCTAGGCCACAAACAAAATCCCAGAGGATGTTTAGTACAAAAATATATGAGTTTTAAAAGTGAATAAGACCATGAATGTAGACCTTTTCGTCACACTATAGTAAGCTTAGGTGAGTGTCCCTTATAGTTTAAATTTGCAAACAAGTTATAAGTCGCTTTATGTTGAATGCCGCTGATAGGTAAACTGTAACGGCTCATATTTAGCCTTATTGCAGTCTATTCACACTCCTCATACGAGCACGTATAATCAATCTGCTTTGTTACGACATTCGAACCAAATCAAAGTAACTCAAGTCCTCGTTATATTCAGTTAAATTTATTTACAGGTCTTTAGAACCAATTTTAATGTTTTGATTATTATTGTGCCAAAAACGTGACACCAGTGCAGCGGTGACAGCAATGATAAAGCGTGGCGTGCCCTATCGGCGCCGCAGCTTCCCTTTTTGTCGCCAGATGATTGATGGTTATTGAACCCGTGCCTGTTGTCTCCCAGACAATATTGGCGTGACACTGGATCCGTAGGAAGCGACTTCTTTTAGACAAAGTACTGATAGGATTCCTTGGCTGATATCGTTAACTGATGTTTTTGTTGAATGTTCAAAAAATATGTGTCATAAAAAAAAATATAGACTTTTGGTAATTAATGGCATATTATCATGGTAACATTGTTTGTATAACTGTGCATTTGAAAATTCGTCGATACACTCATACTGCATTTAACTATTATCAACAAATACTAATACGATCGACAGACAATCTGATATACTTTATCCAAATTTTATTAACATTCGAATACAATTTGCTTTTGTGTAGTATCTAGGCATATGTATTGGCAAATATATATATACAACAAAACCTAAAAGCCTATTCACGCTCTTTTCATAAACATACATAAATATTATCCTGTAGTCAGGGTTGCCAACATTTTAAAGATACGATACAAGAAGGTTGAGGTAGAATGTAGACATTCAGGAGAAAAAATAAATATTAAAAAACAACATTTTTATATTTTGAACACATACCTATTTTAGTAAGTATATTTAATTTTACATTAATTGTTGCGATTTGTAATGAAATAAGCCACCTTCCTAGGAAATGTTCCTTTACATAGGTCTTTTAATTATTGTTGTATACAATTCGATACAAATGTTTCAAATTTTGTATAGGTACCTAGTCTATATTTATTGAATAGTAATAAAAGGAAAGTAAAATACAATTGTGTAAGCAATTTAGTTATCAACCCTAATTGTATTGCTGGCACGTTTATTCCGGCGTCGTTCTGTCTGCTCGGACAATTTCTTGCTTACGACCTTACATTATGTTGTCCACTTGTTATTCTGTCGTATGTATTCATTGCTTGTTTATTTTATATATACGTTACTACGTATCACTTTTAAGTGTATGCGTGCATTTTTATTAACTGAAGTTGCAAACGAGCGTAGCATTCAATGAACTCAAGATGGGATTGGAGGTTTTTTTAAGGTGCGTAATGTTGGGTTATACTACCTTTGAAAACCATATTGGGACATCTCACAGATTTTATATGTAGTAGGGGTGCCGCCTCAAACGTGTATTGTCTTTATCAAACAAAATGATGGCTATTATTACATAACTAATTTAACGATTTGAAATTAAATTCGTGTAACGAGGAATAAAGAAAATAACGCAATTCACCTAGTAAACATGATAGAGAATTTAAACACAGTATATCTACGCGTATACATAAAGCATGGTAACCCATTGCATTATAAAATAAAATGAATTATATAATACTAAAAGTGATAAATCTACTTAAGTACATAAACAAATATGATATTATATCAAATATTATATCAATATTATAATATCGATATTATATCAATGTATATCTAAAACTTGCATCTTATATAGCACTATAACCTAATAAATGGTCGGCAAAAACACGTTGCAAGACTAAGATTTAACCTTAGTGAGTTTTAGTTGAAGTTTCTTCATAATATACAGAATTACAGATCTTTCCCAATATTGTCTGCGAATATTGTTGTGAGATTATCGACGATCATTACAGACTGCTCCTTGATAAATTTATATGAAACCGCAGAATATCGGAACATCACGAATAGCTAACCCGCGGTTTCACGCAAACCGTTATCTTGCCCAAGAAGCTTATTAATCTCAACCATTTACAAAAGCTATTTGATATACACTATTAAATGAACAATAATGTTTAACTGCCTTCGTTCTACGAAGGTTGAGGTTATCTATTCGACGCGTATTCTTTTTGTTTGTTAACATTCGTTCTTTATTATTAATCTCAGACGGAAAAAGAGGGATGTTATAAGTTTAATGGGTGTATCTGTGTATCTGTCTGTGGCATCTCGGGGTTGCTCCTGGGAATTCCCGAGAAAATTTTCATTGCCCACAGTATCAGTACCCGAGACCCATTTCTGGGGTATTTCGGTACTACATTGTGGTACTCAGATATGCAACTTTCACTTTTTTATTTATAAATATCTAACATTTCTGTTGGCATGACTGGTTAAAAAAATGAGATACTTGGCTATATAACGAAGTGAATGGTTATTGTCCTTAACATTCTTTAACAACAGGGACCTCGGCAACCCATCACTGACTAACTGCCGTGAACGGGTTTCTTCAGAGCGAGCGGATCTAGGCCATACTTTACTGAGCTGGCCAAGTGCGGATTAATGGATTTCATACAAATTTGTGTGCTTTTAAAAATAAACTTACGCGTAACTATAGGTCTCGATAAAATGTTTCTTTTTGCAGTTTTAATCAAGTGGTTAATAATTTCTAGTAAGCATAGAACTTTGAAACATCAGAGACGCCAGGACTGGAATTCGGCCCTCGGACCCCTAATTGAGAGGGTGAGTGTCAAATCTCTACGATATCACTGCTTTATGTGTATATTGGGAAATATTATGCCTATATATTTCTTTGCTTCACTCTATTACGTTATCCTTCAATGAGAAAAATATGCTTAAAGTTTTTGTTAGCTATATCGCATTCAAGTAACTTGATTTCTATAACCCACTACCGGAATTTCAATTCATATTGCAACTGAAATTGCAAAACGGTCACTAAGAACACGCCATTTACTTGGAATTTTTCTTCATATTTATGAGATATGTAATAAAACTAAAACAAAACCATGAACAAAACAGACAGTAGGATATATTGTGACCAATGTCACGTTTCTCTTTGATTCTTGATTTCATCGTACGTTTTCGTGAAATAAGTAGTAAGTTGTAATATTCTCTTGCTTAACTCGTTAAAAAAAGTATTTTTTTGCGTATTAAGTGGTATTTTATGCATAGCTTTTTTCGTTTCTAAATAAATTTGAAATAAAGTATGGAATTTAGAAGTATTTATAATTAAGCTGTAATAACTTAAAAAGATTGTTATTTTGATACGCTGCGGTTAGTTTAATAATAGTGTACCTAATTTTGTGGGAGGCATCCATTAGGGAATTACTACATAAACATGTGGGATCATTATTTCCATGCGTTGAATTTGAAACGTTGAAACTCTATTATTTTGCAACATACTAATGACGCAAATTACACAAAAGGAATCAATCATTTAGTTTATCAAACCTGCAGTGCGTTTGGTAGGTAACCGCAAAGATACCAGATTCAATAGTAACAATGGATGTATAATAACAAACATATTGTAGCCTTGTACAATTGGCAAAAACCATTTACGAGGTAGCTCGATTGAATTAAAGATCAGTCGAAAACCGCTCTCCCACGTATAATTCGTTTTTGATTTTAGGTAACCATATATACGTTATTATTGTAATGAAGTTCCGTAATGCGACTTGCGGTAAAAGGAAAATGGTAGATATCGTCACGTAAGAAAAATGTGTCATATATCACTAATAACTGAAGAGGTTTATGTGAACAGGGTAAGGCCAACTACAATATTGCACAATTTTAACCCTAAATTGAATCTCGACTACAACATGTTTGTAATTTAAATGCAATATATCACTAACATATTCAGCTGAAAAAATCCACTATATTTACTGCTTTGTAAAAGACACGGGACCTCATTGACAGAGCGACCACAACACGACGGGCGCGTATGTAGAACTGTTAAAGCGGTATGCGGAAATTCATTGAGCACGACACATAAATTAGCAAGCGACTACCTTGCTTGCTTAAAGTGGGCAATGGCTCAGACGAAATACAAGGGAAGTTTTTCTGCTTACTTTAAATAGCAAGCAACTTTGCTAAATGTAATTTTATTTATAATACAAAAATAAGCACCTAATTATAACAATTTCAGATATTTATCATAGTGAATACCTATTAGCATAGTAAAATAAAAATAGTATCTTCACATTATTTTACGGATTACGATGAAATTTGTCGTGAAATCTATAGAAAAAATTGATTTTGACATGAAATCCAAGTTGAGTTCCATGCAAATATAAAATTTGTTTTATTTTAAGATAATCATATTCACCACAGAACATTGCCTAAACCTAATGTGTAATGTGCTATCGTTGTTAAATTACGTCGAATTGAACTTTTTTTAGTTTGCTGTAGATTGAATTGTAAATATTCATTGTCTTGCATGGATAACTTTAATCATAACTTATGCAGAATCGTATCCTATCTCGAGTTCTATGTCAAGTCGGCCATAAACACGTCGCTGCCTTGAGGTCAAAATGAAACATCCTGTGTTTTTAGTCCTAATGAGTATTTGCTTTATCACCCTCTTTGAACCAAAATTCGCCTGATACTGCTGTTATGATAGAAAAAGGGGTTAAAATATAAATTTAAAAAATTAAAAGTGAACTATAAAAGCCTTCAATTTGGTTTTCATTGTCCTCATTGCATTTATTTTCTAGAGTTGCGTTCATATAAGTATGCATCAATAAACTTGCTTATAAATGGAATATCCGTGAAACTTCCGGATGAAGATGCCTCAAACATTAATCTTAGGGATCAGGGTCCCGATATTTCATTGCTGTTTGTTCACTTATTTATATCGTGGGCATCTCAGTTGTTTCGGTGAATTCCTAGAGAAGTAACCTACTCATACCGTAGGGCGGGTGGGGATATTTTATCATATCGGGTGAGGGGATGACCCGGAATTTCATCTCCCTGAGAGGTTCGAACTATGCGCCATTTATTTTAGTTTGGTCGATTTGGCTCTGACTGCTGAGAAACTGACTTTCGAGATCACTGAAATTGCTATGGATTGGAATACATAGTTATGATGTATTTACATTTATTAATATGTAAGTATTATTATTTAGATCATTGTATATGTGTTTTGTCAGTAACGAGTATCATTTCTAATAAGAAGTAACCGTTTATGGATATCTTGCGGGACAAACGAAAAAAATCTTTATAAATAGTTATAGTGTTATTCGAGCAGCCAAGACTGAATGTTATAGCATCCTATCTTTTACTTTGAAAACCTGGGTAGAAACCACGTAGTTTCGATTAAGTCCTCAGATGTAGCAACGTATCTGTGACCGACCTTAGATTTTATTCTAATACAATCATAACATAAAATGTACAAAAATGCAAGTGTCGCAACGTGTTCTTCTACCGCAAAAATTTACGAGATCGGATATTAAAACAAGTCGGCCGGTATGACAATTTATCAAATATTTTAAAGAGTTTTAGTTTAAAATAGCACCAGAGGACAAAATTTAGAGATACATAAACAAACATAAATAAAGTGCTAATATTGGTAATTTTTTACGTAAATTTTTTCGTAGATTCTCTTACCTATTTTATACGATTGCCAAGTCACAAATCGACCGACTTGCATTTTTATATTGTTTATGTTTTATTTTTTTGTACGTAATGTTAGGGTTCATAGGTTTCAAAACAAGTTCAATAGTGTGTCATGATGAATTTTGAAATTAGATATAAAAATAAATTTCTGTGACATAAACCCCGACGTGTAACGTAAACAAAATTACTGTTTAATATAGAGGTTACTTTCAAGAGCCAAATCAAGCAACATGTTTTTTGTATTATTTTGTGACGTATCAAATGAAAGATTTCGTTTTGAGAATGTTAAATATTTATTTATTATAGTTGTTACATGTGACATTTTTTTTGACAAATTTAAATCTTCCATTTTAACTACCCAAGAAGATTTGTAACACGATGATTATGTTAGAACCCTTTGTTCTTCGACTCCATAAGTACCACCACCACACCTATTTCTACGTAATAACAACAATGTTACGCGCTCTTGTGTTACGATTTCAAGAGTGTGGTAAGGGAGACATACTTATCCGAGGCTTTCTAACTTAGTCCACAGGGGGAGTAATGCATCTGTGGCCAACCTCAAGTAGGACTTGTATCTTATCTGATGGTAATTATGGACAATTGGCAATTCACGATGCTTATTTGCTATTTCCGTAATGTAAAGAAAATTTCCTACCCATCGCGCATCATTCAAGTATGGGTAATTAAGTAGTATAAACTATTAATTTAACAAACATATTTTTTTCGCGCCGAAATACAAATAGTTTAAGTGACGAAAAATTTTATGAACTACGGACTTTTTGTAATCTATACTAATAAATAAAATTGGAGTGTTTGTTTGTAATATTTAAATAACCGCTTTTTACTAAATGTATATGTACGAAACCCGTCACATGTACCAAAATAACCTTTTTTTCAATTTTTGTCTGTCTGTCTATCCTTCTGTCTGTCTGTTTGTTCAGGGTAATCTCTGGAAGCGCTGGCCGATTTTGATGGGACTTTCAGACTCTGGTAGATCAGACTTTGGTAGATAGCTGATGTAATAAGGAGTAACTAAGGCTACTTTTATTTTAGAAAACGAATTAGGGTACCGCGGAACCTAAGACCTAAGAAATATACCGCGCGCGCGCTATCTTGTTAACGCAGGTGAAACTGCGGGGTGCGACTAGTCGCGTATATATTTATAGGACTACAAAGTCATTAATGCAGTTAGTACCTAATTAGTACTTATATCTAGGCAACAGAACTGAAATTGCGGTATGTTTAGATTTTACTTGCTTTATATGCTTTTGTACAGTAATAGTGTTCAAAATTCTAAGCTAGAAATGCCTTAGAATATTAACGCACGGTGGGCGTGTCAGATACAAAATCGAAGTATATATGTCGATTAGTAATAATTCGTAAACTATAGGTTCAAATTAAATGTTATTAGGAATATGACTAGCGATATGATGCCCTCTAGGCCACTGAAAATTCAGGCTTCTAGCTTTATCCACAACGAATTTACAGGAGGTTGAAAATGCCTGAACCGTTTTGAGAAAAGGTAGTCAAGACTGCACTGATTTTTTTTCTTTTGCTAGACTTAGTGGGGGTGCAGCCGTGCCCTTCAGTTTTCCATGGATATGGATAGGATTCTTAATCAAAAAAGAAACATAACTTTTACTCTAGGACTACCTAGCAGTCTAGTCTAGTGGTTGGAAATCGACGTCTCTATTTTGATTTTATTATTTCGGACTTTTACTAATTTATGTGCGTATTAAACACTATTGTCACTAGCTATAATCCTGGAATAATGCTACTGGAATACGAACTACATTTTAGCAGGTAAATATTAATTATTTAAGCTGGTAACATATTTGATAATAACACGTTTTAAAGGTTTTCTAAAGATAGAATCGCTTACATGAACGCGGTAGTAATATATAATAGAAAATTACGACCAGTCTTGTCTACACTGAATTCTAAAGATTACACCGGCGACCGGAAGATCGTGTGAAATATTAAATGTTCCACCGCAAACAATGCAGGTATGAAGCTTCATTGTGTCTTATGAAATTACCTGTACTAACAGTAACATACACTTTTAGAAACAAAATAAAATGAAATAACTGAATGACGAGCTTTATAGAAAATAATGATTATAAGAAATGATTGTATCAGTAGATCAGTCAAAATGTTCTCAAAAGCTGAGGGGCGCCTTTGGCTTAAAGCAAACACATGTAAATAAGGATATTGCGGATATTACTCGGAATCTTCTGCAAAATTCTAATATAAGTATCGGAGTACAACTTTGGTGAACTATATTTTATTCAAAGTAGTTAGAAATTGTATTCGGCTACCATGAACGTGCGTAACTAATAACTAACTGTGTTGAAATTGAAATTTCGGAAAATAATTTTATTTATTCAGCTACACGTTAAAAGCGAAGAAATGCTCACGGTGTAATCATACGTAAGTTATTGATGACATATTGGAGAACAAACTCACATTGTTTCATGTACCAGTATTTTGCAACCCACATCCTCAAATGGATTTACAGCGCAGAATGATCCCGATTGTTTCGGGTTGATTCCAAGTCGGGCATATTATAAAAATAATAAAGAGCGACGACAATCTAAGTACATCGGTCACTGTCCCTTATCCGTCTATTATAAATTGTTCCTATTAGCACTAAGAAATTTTATCTCTACATACAAGGGAGCTTCATGTATTATTTTTCCATTTTTATTAGTGCTGACAGTTTTCCGAGAATGTGGCAGTAGAATGTAGCCTTTAATAACTATACTTACCAATAGTCATGAATATTGAACTCAAGTACCCAATTAATGAAACTATACATTTGTACTTCCAGAATGGGTGAAGTTGACTGAATGACTACATACTGCTTTGTAATACAATACTTTTTTATAAGACTGATGTAAAAAATAAGCAGTTACAGTTTATGGTTAGCGTTCACTGTCCTCCTTGATATCCTCTAGAAAATTACTTACGACAAACACGTAACAGCCGCAGGCAGACCTTACACGTTAGGGGTTTACCTGAAATGAAAAAAAAGGAATTG
>DWRA01004995.1:0-10305 GCA_018250295.1 Spathilepia clonius
GCAGTTGCCACTTACCATCAGGTGGACTGCATGCTCGTTTGCTACTCCATCAAATAAAAAAAAATAGCAAACGAGCATGCAGTCCTGACGGTAAGTGACGCCTACCGCCCATAGACATCTATGACAAGATTAGTCCTATTTAAAATCAACCTAATTAGAGGACTAAATTGGAACGCCATAGGTAAGGAAGCCTTACCGCACCCTCAAACCAGAATACAGCAGCGCTTAACACTGTTGTTATCAGACAGAAATACGCATATAATAAATTAGAGGTGCGTGGCCGTTATTAAAACCTTGGACCCCTCAATCAAGGGGCCCAGTTTCAACCATTAGGTATCACTGCATTATGTCTATCGGCTATCATAAATAGTATCGTGACTATTAGACATTCTAAAATTATGTGAGAATCACACTTAACTACAACATAGACTTTTAACTATTAGCCCTAACAGATTTTTGTATAGGCCTACAGTACTTATGACGAATACTTATGACGAATTGTCTATAAAAGTTTACGATAATGTTTTAGAAACCTCATACGTCGATTTTGGTGAAACTTTGTGTTAATCGTGTGAGGTCCGTCACTTTAAAATTGATTTTGGTACTTAAATCTATATAGAAGTACCTAATGTTTGTGTACATACCTTCAATCTATATATACAAAAATGCTCGGGTTGACTTATGTATTCAAAACTACATCATTTAACCCAGAACAAAATATTGGTATAAAATTCTTAGAAGTAATTAACTACGATATTTACAAATATATATTTAGAATATCTATGAATAAGTAAAAATAAAAATTCTATAAAAAACATAAAATTCATCTTCAATCCTCTGTACTGAAATATATTGTGTAAACTTTATGTAATAAATAATCCAAAGAATTTCTTAAAAACAACTCTTAAAAAATCATACCTAACTTGAATATTTAACGAAAATTAAAAGTTAACATCATTATTTACGTATTCAAAACATTTACATTAAAAAAGAAAAATATGTTTACACACAAGCAAAGCCGAAAACGAAGAACTAGTGAAAGATATTCAATTTACTTCCGGTTTGTGAAATTTCGTGAATTACCCAAACTAACTAAACTTTATTCATATTTGATAGCTTCACGGCGATTTTTAATTAAGCTTTTCTCCGCGTAAAAATGTAGGGTTGATTACTTTACGATGAGAAAATTGATTACCTTGCCATATAATGTAACCACGTATAAAAATATGCAATAAAATTAAATTATTGCTGGTGTAAGAGATTGCTTGTTTTTAATTTGACGAGCTGCGTGGCGGAGCGGTTACCATACTGGGACACGCAGGGGGCTCTAGGTTTTCTCCCCGGCCAGACATTTTGCTCCCAGACCAGACATTTTGCTCCCCGGCCAGAAATTTTTCTCCCCGGCCAGACATTTTGCTCCCCGGCCAGACATTTTACTCCCTGGCCAGATATTTTGCTCCCCGGCCAGACATTTATCTGGGCAAACATCGGACCTATTTCTACCTGGTAAATATAATACCAATATTAAACGCTGCTGTGTCCAGATTTTCAGGGCTTTTTAAGTTGAATAAACTTATATAAGGCGTTGCAGCTTATTACCATCCTCTCTTATCCTCTTTACTCTTTCCGCGCATAGGTCGTCTGGAAGAGATCGAAGATATCGAGAGAGCGATAAGACTGCCTATTGCACACAAACAACACCATCCAATAGCATATTAATGTTAAGTTCGTTTGTAAGTGTGCAATAAAGTATAAACTATCTATCTACTATAGGAAGCAATGTATTTTTGTCTGACCTCAGGTAGATTTCTTATCCTATCTAGGGATTACAGGTGTCTATGGACGACAATAGCCATTTACCATCAGGCGGACTAAAAGCTTGATTGCCACTTCTTATTATAAACAATTGCTGTAGAACTCTTTACCACTGCCATATCTATTTCTAATTCCTGTACTGGTTAATATTTTAAATACCATCCTACATAAATGTACCGTGATATTTATCCGAAATCCGGTATCCAGGTATCTGAGATCCGGTCAATCTTTCAATAAAACAATGCACGACATTGACATTAAACTAAACAGGGACGTAACCACATCGCTACCAAAAGCACATTTAATTTATTTAATTTGCACCTCTAATTATACGCAGTCGGTACAGAACGTGAGCTATCTGACGTCTGACGTACAAGGTAGTCTTTTGTGGCACCATCATTCCTTGTCAGATTCACTGTAACCTTTTAATCCAAGACACTCAGAAGATACTTATTTCCCCCGCTGTCGCCTGTGTCCCACGTGAAGCGAGGGGCAGGGCGGATCAACATAAACTGGTCATATAGTGCTATTATCGAAAAGTACTAATCAGATGTAATCATAAAACTACGAATGTTTTTTTACAATGCTTTTTGTCGGATTCAATGTCAAAGATCGTCGTATTGACATTAAATTAAGGCATAATTATTAGATTCGATCCGATGTCCTTGATAGCAAATGAATGGTTATACAATTTTTTTGATGGACGACTGACCGGTAAATACTTAGGTCGTCTCATGTGTTATTACATAAGATCCGGAATGTAGAAAAACTGTTTGGGAATTATTTTTATTGTTTTCGGTACAAATTGCTTCGTGTTTTTTATTTTAAGTAACCAACGAGCTTGCAGTCCCCCTGATGGTAAGGGGCTACTGCTGGCCATGGACATTTATACTCAAACCCAGATATGATTTGTCCTGGATGAGGTCGACCACAGATGCGTTGCAACCCCTGAGGACTAAGTTGGAACGCCTCGTATAAGTAAGTCTCCTTTGAACAAAAATTCTAACCCTGAGGGTAGAATGTAGGGGTTACTGATTTCACTGATTAACACCTCTATATCATATAATTGACCTCATAACAATACATTTGGAAAAAACATCCCTAAAGAGTATATAGGATGATTGATTGTTCACTCACTGATTTTAATACTTTTTTTTTGTATGCTGGAGTAGCAAAACGAGCATGCAGTCCACCTGATGGTAAGTGGCAACTGCTGCCCATAGATATTTGTGATCCACCCCAAATTAGACCAGAATCCCAACTGAAGTCGACCACAGATGCGTTGCTACCTCTGAGGACTAAGTTTGAATGCCTCGTTAAGTTTATCTCCCTTACCACACCCTTCAAACCAGAACACAGCAGCGCTTAAGTGGTGCCGCCGGAGTCAAACTATAATGGGTTCTTCCACCTTAACATATAATACAATAAGTTGAGAACAGTTGACAGAATAATGATTTACAGATTAAATGCTTAACTCAAATGTGTTGCAAAAATTAAGATGCACATTTTTAAAAAGTAGAAGAGTAGAAAGCGTTGACTAAGCAGGTAAAATTGTAAACATACTAAATAAGTCATTATTTTTAATAAACCAGTAAAACTAAGTCTATATCAATCGTATACTTTTTTGACTAAATTAATCTCACAATCTTACCACTTCAGGAGTAGAACTCTTCGGAGGCGTCGGCGCTGCCGTTATAAAGTTAGGCAATTGGCTCGGAGGAGCCACACTGGACAACAGATTGCCTGGGACAGCGGCCGGCGTCGGCGCCGCAGGGATTTTACTTCTTTTTTCTACGCCACTCATCTCGCCAGCCTGGCATTTTAAATTAAGAACAATTTTTCATGCTTGAACATCTGATAAAATAATGTATACCTAAACATAGCAATATAATAATTCACTTGCAAAGCAACGTATTCAATGTTTACAAATAAATTATTGGATAACATTAAAATATTATACCTCTTGAAATATAATATATTGAATTATCTGTAAAAAAAAACTACGTTTCCCAGTTGATAAAATTCAGGTTTGTTTTGAGTTGTAAAAATTTGACACTACTACTCTGTTATCAATTTAAATGTCATATGTTCCGGTTTAACTATCAAATGTTTGTTGACGTGGATAGACATTGAAAATATTTTTACTTATTTAATTATTTATTGAAAACATTACTAAATTTCTTCTTAATTACCGTTTTTGTAAATTTTGATAATAACATAAGAAGCAATGTATAAAGTTTATTGAAATCACTATAAAGCTTGTAAGGAACGTTTAAAGATTAACCATTAAAATAAAAATATTATAGATCAATGGATAACCGTCCTTTACATTTATTGTTATAAAAAATATGTGATTATGCAATTGTGATTATTGTCATTTCATTAATAAAAATTAGACAAACCGAAACACAACTCTCAACATTTCAGTTACAAATATTGAACGCATCCGTATATCCGATAAATTCATCAATAATCTGTTTCATTCTAATGATTGTATTGTATTTGTTGTATCTGTCATTCGGTTTATGACATGCCATCATCATAGGGATTCGTATCTAAAAATTATCTCGCTATTTTCTGTGCATTGATTAGAAGCATTTAAGTACGTTGCTCCGGTAGTTGTGTCTAACATAGTGTTTATCGAACCATGTCGGAGGTTTCTGATGCACCGTTGTTCAGCAACGTGGATATTAACAATAAAAGCAGGGATGACGAAGATCTTTTTGCCTCCGCTGTCCAGGTATCTTATTGGAATCTTGTTTTTAATACGATCGCGTCCAACCGGCGTTCATTGGGGACGTTGACGCCCCTTTGTGTACTCATATTGTTAAATCACGGTGATGTTTTTACGAATTCCGTTCTGTGTAGATAATAAAAATAGGTAACGAAGCTATAATTATCGTTTGTTTTAATTTAATTAATTGTCGATCGGGCCTTACTCCACCTGATAATGCTGCTAAGTTGTTGTTTGGGTGGGTCACCTTGAATATTACTTGTTTTTATGTTTAATATGCATTTGCATGCATATCTTGCATGTTTACTGTATCTTTTATATGAAAAATAGTCGTGCTAAGGACACGTCGGGACGTCTCCGTATAATTACACAATAAATTATATTAATCATTTGAATATTTTTTTCAGAGTTATTATTTTTTCCTATGTTCATTTTTTTAGCACAACAGACTAGCTTTCATATACATGTCTTTTATCTAATGCAACAATATTTTTTGAGAATTAATCCATATTACAATTTACCAAAGCTACCCTAATGGCAAATGAGGGTTTGTGAACCCTTTGAGAAGAGACTCAAGAGATAGATCATTAGTATTAAAATAATAGGGAACATAATTGTAGGAAATAACAAATAAAACATATATAAGTTACCTAAATTATCACTGAGAATCTAATACTACTTGTATTAATATATTGGTAAAATGGAATTACAATTTTGAAATATTAAAATATGTATAGAAGTGCAGAGAAACTTCACCAGTCCACATGGGAACACGGAGGACTGCATGCTTCATCTGTTTGTGGAACGAACCAGTAATATGAAAAGATTTATAGGGATAAAAAAATTAACTCTATATTGGTTGGAAAAAGCATTTTATGAGGTAAATTCACTTATGACATGGTCATCTTAGGCCTTGAGAGTGACAACATATCTTTGATTATCTTTATGTATAACCCCTGTTCTGTATGGAGTTGGTGTCTTGTGTGGCAGTGACCACTTACCAATAGGTGGACAGCAAGCTCATTTGCCACTGCAATATTATAAAACAATATTTATGTAATTGACTACCTGTTAGGAGTCAAAAATGTAATCCTCAGATCATCAATTTATTCATAATATTACTTTTTATTTGTGTTTCAGGAGGTCAGCCTTGACCCAGATGTGAATGGAGCGGAGGAAGAGCTGGAAAAGGCTACTATAGGGGAAATATCACTATCAACAGCTGGACCCATTAGTAGCCCCATCATGGAAGAGGTATTTTTTTTTATTACCTAGCTCTCAGGTTACAAGAGGTACTTATATAAAGCTATCCAACGTAGACCTTAGGAGTAACAATGCATCTCTGACTGACTTCAGGTAGGACTTTCAATGTTAGCCAATACGAACAGGTTAAACGGGAGATAAAAATTTTAATAAAACCATTTTTGTTTTAGACTTACATAC
Organism: Spathilepia clonius; assembly: GCA_018250295.1. Lineage (NCBI taxonomy): Eukaryota > Metazoa > Arthropoda > Insecta > Lepidoptera > Hesperiidae > Spathilepia > Spathilepia clonius. Next base: position 5,993 of record DWRA01004995.1, read on the forward strand.
TTACATATTCATTTATTTATAACCTGTTATTTTTACATTACAAACAGACACTTAGATTTCATTTATTTTTTAGACGTAAGTACTTAGACTTACATACTTACACGTATTTTAGACTTACATACTTATGCATTTAATTATTACCTGTTATTTTTACATTACAAACAGACACTTAGATTTTATTTATTTTTTAGACGTAAGTCTATGTATGTAAATACTTACATATGCATTTAATTATAACCTGTTATTTTTACATTACAAACAGACACTTCGATTTTATTTATTTTTTAGACTTACATACTTACACGTATTTTAGACTTACATGCTTACATATTCATTTAATTATAACCGGTTACTTTACATTACAAACAGACACTTCAATTTTATTTATTTTTTAGACTTACATACTTACATATGCATTTAATTATAACCTGTTATTTTTACATTACAAACAGACACTTCAATTTTATTAATTTTTTAGACTTACATGCTTACATATGCATTTAATTATAACCTGTTATTTTTATATTACAAACAAACACTTCGATTTTATTTAGTTGCATAGACAACTGCTACAATGCCATAAGGATAAAAAATAATGAATAAGTAATACTCAACATGGCATTTTTATGGATTTTCCTTGTTTTTTACATTCATCATACATTTAATTTGCAATGTAAGTTCAACACTAGTGTATTGGCTACATAATGTTTTGTTGAAGGAAAATTGTTATTAATTAATACTATATCATTTAATTTTTTAACAAAGAATTTGATATGTGTGCTATGAGTCAGGGATAGTCAGTCAACACAACAGTAATTAAGATAAGGCGTTGGAATCATCCATCTTTTGCACTAGTCCATATTGAAAAACTGTTTTTTAACATTGAAGATAACATTGTGTTTGTGATTACAATTTACAGTAACTAAGTATATTTCAAGTTTACTTTTGCCGTCTTAATATTATCTATGATTTATAAGTGTAGTCATGGATTAACCAGTCATCTAAGCTGTTTTAATTGATGTATAGAATTATTTTTAATATAGCCGAGAAAGGTTTGTATATTGATGCATTAGCACACACAATAGCAAATTATTAAATTAACAAACATTAGAAGATTATTTCTAAAAAATGGAACACAGAGGAATACAAAATAACATATGAATGTTACAACAGAATTGGCACTCTTGCCTAATGCATAATAATTACATCGACAATTTAATAATTACGTCAACAATTTAAAAAATATATAAAGCTAAAACTAATCTTTATTCTCACCATTTAAATGAAAATTAGAAAAACTACAGATTTATGTTGTATTATAAAAAATACACTGATATATAAATGAAATTATGAAAAACACTTATTGATCATTGTATAAAATGAGTTTAATTAAATATTTAAACAATAGCTATATTATCATATATGCCATATATATAAATAAAATTATGAAAAACGGAGGCTCTTATTGATCATTGCATAAAATGTGTTTAATTAAATATTTAAACAATATATTAGCATGTGTGCCATATATATAAACAAAATTATGAAAAACAGAGGCACTTTTGATCATTGCATAAAATGTGTTTAGTTAAATATTTAAACAATAGCTATATATATATGCTAATTAAAGATTATTTTATATTGTTTACAGATAGCAACTGAACGTGCCAACAATATAATAATAACAGTCACAGAGCCACAGAAGATTGGGGAAGGGATGAGCTCCTATGTAGCTTATCGTGTTATAACAAAGACTAACATGCCAATATTTAACAGGCACGAATTTGCCGTCCTTAGACGTTTTAGTGACTTTCTCGGTTTACATGAGAAGTTAACTGAAAAATACCTCAGATCTGGTAGAATTATTCCACCCGCACCTGAGAAGAGTATTGTAGGTGAGTTGTTTGAAATTTGTTTTAAACGCTTTCATACTATAAATACACCAATCCTGTCGTAGATGGTAAGCTATGAAAGTTGCACACTAAAGATGGTAAAAATGTTAATCTTGTTCTTTTTAATGTGTATTAGCACTAATTCATTTCTTATAGTTTGTTATATATCACAAATAGAATTTATATTTCAATTCTGTAAAACTGGAACGTGCATTAAAAACGAGTATTTTGTATCTTCACGCGGGAACATCAGCTGCCATTTTATTTGACACGTGATGTCATATATTAGTAAACATAAACATAGAATGCCTAAAATCTTTTGGTTACTATTAAAGTGACGTCACATGGGCATCAAAATGGCGACTCGCGCTTTAAATTAAAAAAAAATAGGCTATAAATAGTAAACTTTTAAATTGAATGTTATAATCTTTACTGGCTTGTTATAAATGGAAAACGATAGTTTTCCTTTGCTTTATACAAAATCTATTATAGATATTTACTTTTAAACTTTTTCTAACATGGTACATACCCTATTCATTACAGGCACTACAAAACTAAAGATGACATCAACACCTTCGACGGAAAACGCGAACGGTAGCAACTCATCAGCCAGCCTCCAGTCGCAGTTTGTGGAAAGACGGCGCGCGGCCCTCGAACGTTTCCTGAACCGGGTCGCGCAACACCCTGTACTTTGTATCGACCCAGACTTCAGGGAATTCCTAGAGTCCGGTAATACCATTCATTAATGATTTTAGAATTGCTGTAGATTTTCTAAATGCCGTTATTCTTAATAGTGACTTTTGAAGTTCGATAATATTGAACATAGTACAACAGTTGCAACAATTACTAAATACGAGAATTTGTCTTTTTTACCTGTAATTTTTAGGTAATAGCTTTAATAGATTTGTATGTGAACACTTATTTCTTCTACTTTTGTAATATTTTTATATTACACTTCGGCTTTGACCTAAAAAGTTTTACCTTTATAAGACCCCAGCATATGACTCTATAACACTGTGTATAGTCATTAAAGAATACTGTTAACTAAAATTAATTAACCGATACTTTACTAGAAAATTTTATATTAAGCTCCTGTTTAAGTACATATTCATGAGTAAGCTTAATTTATTTGGGTTAACTACACGTTTTTTAGTAGACAAGTAACTATATTTTTGGGAGTGGTTACCGTCAACTAACATAACTTACTTGCAAACAGATACAGAGTTACCGAAGGCTACAAGCACATCTGCTCTCAGCGGCGCGGGCATGATGCGCCTCTTTAACAAAGTGGGCGAAACCGTCAACAAGATCACCTACAGGATGGACGAGTCGGACCCTGTAAGTGACCTACTGAATCCTACTGGTGTCTGTATAATATCATTAAATGATTACTGAATCCTACTGGTAAATTTTAAAATTTTAAAGCCTGCGATGCATTATCGGCTTGATGTTGTTGCAAATGTCTATAGACGACGGTGACTTCTTTTCATCAGGTAGCCCGGCTGTATATAGAATTAGAAGAATTAGATCTAGAGGTTATCACTGATGTGTAGAGTTGAGACTTTTATGGAGAACATTTTTTTGTAAAGGAGAAAATAAATAAAAAAGGAGAAAAAGTTGGAAACAATAGTTTTTGTTATCCTACTATTTGATCTGTTGTTGATTTATATGAATCTGAACACAATAGCTATCTATGAATTTCAATCTTGTTTTTTATATGATAACCAATCTGAAACGTAATCTTTTTAGTTCCCATTATTTTTGTATTATCTATATTTATCTGTAATATTAATTTTTGATCACTAACTGATAATTTTTAAAAGCTTTTTTATGTAGCCAGAGGGCGCTTTATTTTGAAACTACTATTACTCAGTACTGACTTATGAAATATAAGAAAATTCGCTTTAATAAGTTGGCTTTCATTCTTTTTGTAATTTTCTTTCGATGATTTTATTATATTCCCAGCTAGAGAAATAGTTTTTTTTTAAATATAAATATGCATTTTTTAATTTTTATTAAGATTTGCCTCAGCAAATGAGTATGTAGTCCATCTGTCACTCGATACCATCTCTAATCGATAATTGACGGTGTGGAGGTGACGGTGTGCACAGTACTCATGTCTGACGGTGTGTCTACACAGCGCTCATGTTTATCGGTGTACGCATATTGTTAATGTTTGACAGTGTGCTCAAAGTGCTATGTATGTACGTACTCGTTTGTTATGTATATACGCACAGTGGTTATGTCTAACAGTGTGCGCAGTGTTGTCATATTCGACATCGCGTGCACAGTGCTCATGTCTGACGATGCAACGTGTCCGTGCGCACAGTGGTTCGAGGAGCGTTGCGCGCGCATCGAGGCGCTGGAGGCGGGCTTGCGGCGGCTGTGCGGCGCGTGCGAGGCGCTGGCGGGCGAGCGCCG
>DWRA01004996.1:0-10304 GCA_018250295.1 Spathilepia clonius
GGTTTCCTGCAGTGCGTTAATTAAATTAAATGAATTACCTTATACATTAAGGTAATAGGGGTACCTGAAATTAAATAGTACAGTACAATATTGAAGAATATTAAAAATTAAAAAATCAAAATTGTTAGAAGTTTCATCGGCGGTCAAGGTGAAATGTACCTACACGAAGTGCCTGCGATTAAACGTGTTTCGGCTGATCTAAAAGGTACGGCCTTTTTTCTGGTCGAAACCTAAACTTCGCCCTAAGTCTCTTTTCGGCCGAACCTTGCCGACAGAAACTTGGGTCGAACATCAATACATAATATTAATAAGTTTGTACTGACTCTACATTATTCCCTGTGTAGCCCACACAGTGCCTCATATGTACATGAACATTCTTGTTTTGATCTCGTCAAGTTGTCCTCGTCCTCTGTTTATTATGCAAACATTTCGATTACTAATTAACTGCGATATTAACACTGATGCCGTTCTAAATATAGATGTTTACTAACTCAAACTGTTCTTGTTTGCTACATTAAGACTTGATTACATATTTGTGAAGTAATATGCATATGTAGTGTAATAAGTATATGCATCATTCAATGAGGGATTTGTATCTTTATAATTCACATGTAAATTTATTTTTTATCGTGTTGTAAGTTTGTTTATACATTGTCTACTTTTGTGGTATTTTCACCTTAGGAGGTTTTTTATTTAGATCGTTTCTATAATTATTTACAGCCATATTGCATATATTGTACTGTGATTTTGTTAATTAGATACACTCTCGTTATATTATTTTTTGTATTTGATTTTATTAGGTCTTTTTTCGTATTCGCGCGTTTTATACCGTCTTTTATTATACCGTCACGAATGACAGCGGTTCTTGGCGCATTATAGCTAACAGTACCAATAGTATACAGGTATTTTAGTATCACTAATGACATGTTTTAAATACTGCGCGAATACCATAAATGAATTAAAGCTATTTACAAAACAACATTAGCTATGCGTAACTAGCTAGCAACAACAAATGAATGTAGAGATAGAGCTAGGACAAAGCGTCGTTTTATCTTTTGTTGTAAACGATAAATTATTTGTTTACACAAATTACAACCGGAAACTACCAACAAATATCGAAAAACAGTGACCTGATTAATTTCAATTGAAGTTAAAATATGTAATGTAGTACATACGTAAAATACATACTAAAAGTCATGTGACGAACGACAAACAAAGAATGAAGGTTTCAAACCAAGCGATTTACGTTATCATATTCAGTTAATTTTTAAAATGACTGCTCCACTCAAGTATAGGTAGATACATATAAAGTTTAATAAAAATCGTTTTCTAGCAATCAATGACGAGTTAATGGTAGCTTTTATCATCAAGGACATATTTACTGATGCTAAAAGTAGCTGGTCTGCTAAAGCCGTGAAATTACAAAGTAACTTGACCACAGTTGGTAGTCCAGATAATCATGAATCCGGATAACTGAGGTTCGGGTAATCGAGTCTATATTATACTCCCTTTTGAGGCCATGAGAAGTGCGACCCATTCCACACAGAGAGGGTTGCTCACTCGTTATGTGAAATAAATGACAAATAAATAGCCAGGAATGCGCGATAACGTTAAACAGCATGATTTATCGTTTGTTTACATTTCGCCTACATATTTTGGCTAGAGTATAGATGCATGTTCTGGTTATTGTTCACAGAGAACGAGGTGTGCGAGGGGAGCTCCGGGCACCGCGGTTCGCTGCGCGGCGCTAACAAGCTCGCTCGCCGCGCGCGCTCCTTCAAAGACGACCTGCTGGAGCGCATATCCAACATGCGCTCGCCCGCGCAGCCGCACCATCCGCCGCATCTCTCGTCCGCTATCAGGTCAGCGCTGACGTTGTAGCTAGGGTTGATATACTATATAGAAAATCATGTAGTCGTCTTCAATCCATTACTGTTTCACTGCTGAGCACGGGTCTCTTCTCGGAGTGAGACGGGTTAGGCTATAGTCTACCGCACTGACCAAATGCGAACTGGTAGATTTCTGATACATTTGAGAACTTTTTTCAAAGAACTCTCAGGTTTGTATGTTTCATCACGATGTTTTCTCTTACTATTATAGCAAGTGATGATTAATTTCTAATATGCACATAACTGCGAAAAATCAAAGGTGCGTGATCGGAGTTTGATACTTGGACTCTCGATTCAGAGGTTCTTATTCAATCAATAGAGCCTGTTCTTGGTCATAGCAGTGCGTGTTGGTGCCAGTAGACGTTTGATTTAGCGGGGTCACTGCTATCTATCCTTGAATTTATTCTTTAAATTGCTGACCTACATATGAGGCGACGATCCTAGTCCTCGGTAGTGGCAACGCTTTTGTGATCGGCTTCAAATAAAACCCCTCTTTTATAGAAAGTTGGTTGCATATGTTCCACGCGTGTTCATTACTCCATTCTTATGAAAAAAATAAGTAACTAAGATTTAAATACGTCATCGGTAATATTAATGCCTTAAATGTCACTTTAGACATTAAATACGAAGCCTTGTGTCTAGTAATCGTAATCGGTGTAGTATTCTCTTAGACTAGCCCATACAGATAGACAGGCCGATACATTTTAATTCATCAAATCAAGTTATATTTCTGCAGTAATTTTGTACAGGCAGACGGGTACTTAATTTTTATTAATTCATGTAAAGAGTAGGTCTGGCAACCCTAGTTATCAGGCGTGTCCGCTGATAGCGTATTCTCCTCCCCGCTTGTCACGCACGCACGCACTCACGCATCAGTAGGACACGAGAATATTCATTACCCATCCATCCGCACTACATGCAGATGTCGTTAATCATCGTAAGATAACGCCACTTTTCTCGCACTTCAATTTGAATAAATTAAATGGTTTGAAGGGCAAGGTTGTGAGTAATAATTAAGATTAAAGATCAGATTGTCTCATTAGTATGCGGTTGAATTTATACGGGTGCTTGAGTTGATGCAGTGGCTGTTGATTAGTCGTCTTTACTGCCAAAAATATTAGGCGGATATTCATGTCCCATATTATGTAAATTCAGAACAGTTGTGGTGACAACTGTTACAGATTTACAGGTATCTATACATATAAGTAAAATTTAACGTGCCAGTTTGTAATACTAGAATAACTGGTTTTCGCTAAATGCATATAAAGTATATACGACAGTTATAAGGAAACAACAATTATTAACATTTTTGTTTGTCTGTTTGTTTAAGCTGATCTCCGAAACGGCTATACCAATTTTCACAGGACTTTCTCTGGCACATAGTTGATTAAAACATTATATTTATCGCGCGCTGTCCATTTTGTTCTAACTTCAGTTATATGTCATATTACATATTTTAAACGCAGGTTAAACTGCAAGGGTCAGTGCCCAATTAACATCTGATGTTGTAGAATACCCTTTATTAATATTTTTAGCTGTGTCCATGATATAAAAAATATACCTACGGATAGGCAAAAGATTTAAGAGTAACCTGGCTTTTCTTTGCAACATGCTACTAGATACTAAGGACATGCATGGTACTACATTTTCAGGAGACAACCATTACCTAAAAAAATTGTATTAACTTAGATTGCGTTATATTTAGACTTTCAAAAATATTCAAGACACAATAATCTTTCTATGCTTATCTTTTCTAAATTGTTTACATTCCGCTGAAATGTACAAGTTATAATACTCCTTATCTAAATTGATAAATATTGTTGTTCATACTCGGGCCTGCTATCTTGCTGTCAGAACAAGAAAGTGACGTTCATTTTATAACAGTTTAATCTAGGCTTCTAGATTGAGAGCAATGGTTTTGTGTTTTGATCGTTATGTAATGAAAAACCGGGGTTAATTATCGCGGTAATCTTTGTACCGAACTGTGCGCGGGCCGGACGGCGGTGTGTTATGTTAATGCAGACATGCATTAAATGTTGCGGTGATTATGACTCACAAGCACGAACTACGATTGTCGTTGCGAGCCATTAATGATATTGTCCGCGGAAATCTCATTAGCTTAGTGCGTGCAATGTTAAGTGATTACATTTTAATGTCCACGACCGGGCCGTCGGCGTGACTGTATCGCTTTTTTTTATTTATTGGGCGTCGCGAGGTTTTCTCATAGCTGAGGTTATTTGAAAGTAGTTCACTGTGTGAAACACTCCGAAAGTTGTGCGCCGGTGTGATCAAGTGTTTCTTCGCGTCTCAGTGGTTCACGTGTTTCTAAATGTCGAACACTGTGCGATCGCCGGTCGGCGGTTGGTTTAACAAGCGTAGGAACGGACTGCACCGACGGCTCGTTAACAATGGAAAACGGTATGATTTTTTTACACATACTTACGAGATTGCCAAATACGTAACGTATCACACTTTAGATAGAGCGAAGACGTGACGAGAATGCTTTATTGAATACGTTTATTCCTATTGACATAGATAAATCGTCGCGAAGAATGTCATTGTCAGATTCTCACTGTGTGTCATATATATGACATGCAATCGTATTTAATTTGAAAAGTATTTCAATTGTACAAAGTTTTATTGATATTTAGACAAAGTCACATTATAATTTACGCCTCGGACGTGTATTAATATTCCTTTATGAATAAACGGGGTCTTTTTATCACTGGTGACTAGTTGGCGTAACATGACTAACGTATATTTTACGTCGATTAATGTTTACGTGCGCAAACATTAATAGATAGTTTCTTAGTACCGTATGATATGGCTGTGTCCAATGTAAATAAGTTAAATGGTTCATCGTATGAGCGGTATGTGCGGGCATGCGCAAAGTAAGGTGAACCGGGACCTCGTAGTTGAATATCAAATATAGCTTAGCTTTGTTATTCGTTCGCTGTATGGACTCGCATACAGAGTGGCTTCTTTCGCAACACTCCGCAGTAAACATTCCAATTGGCGGCACATTTATGTGATATTTGTATGTAATTGTGGTACTTAATTTATTTTTATTGGATTGCCCAATCGATCACGTATATGTTGTTGTGAAAGTGTATATCGACAATTTGTCGTGGATGTGTATTGTCCGCGGTGATAAATGCTCCTATTTGTTGACAGTACAATTAATTATATACACAATACACGACGGGACTGGTGTTTTTTATTGTGGTACAATTGCGGGAGTAATATGCCACGCAGAGTAAAGAAAAGCAATATATGCTATTGTTTCAGATCACACTCCCCGCTTAGTCCGAAACTTCGGAACATGGGGTCGAAGCCGGCGAACGCCGACGAGGGCGAAGTTACGCCCGCCAAAGAATTGGAACGGCTAGTCAAAGAGGTAAGTTTTATGATTTTGAACTGACGTCAAATGTGATCATCTCGTATCAGACGTTTTACGATACCCATATCACGGGCGTATTGAAATAACCTTGTATTATATTGGCGTTAATTTACTTATCATCATGCATATACGGCGCATAAAGGAATGTAATGGTTTATTTATTGTTCCAGGTCACATTTGGGTTGAAACATTTTTCCGATGTCATCACAAAAAGAAAATTGGAAATGTTGCCCGACAACGGCACCATTGTTTTTGAATCTATCGCGAATATACATAAAGGTATTTTTTCATTGTGTGTAATTCTATTCAGTGCTGTTTACGCAATCTGAATGTTTATGCTTTGCAAGCGATAGGGCGTGTAAAATTAGTGATTCGTATGAATTTTCAAGTAAACACGAGGCGGCTGAACAAATCAATAGAGATTGTTTTGTTAGGTGTGCTTGGAATGCTTTAACTAAAACACCTCTTCGCGTCGTATTCCTCATTGCAGAGGGGCGTGATCCCTCCGTGGTGAGACTAAAACGAACAGACCAGTTCGTTACTTTATATGTGTGTCATTCATCGACTTATACCCTTAATAATCGGCCTGAATTTTAAGTTTTTGCAAATGGTTTCGCTGGAAGGTAGTGTAGGTGTAACAATAAGTGAAGAAATGTTTTATTTGCAGCAATAAAACCTTACTGTGGCCGGTCGCCTTCGCTGGTGAGCGCAGTGAAACGGCTGTGCAAGGCCTTGGCGATGCTGATACAGTTGTGTGATGAAGTGACGGTCGTCAACCTGCGCGCTGAAGCCGATGTCGAGGAGTTGGAAGTGTCCACGGCGGCATTGTCGCCAGAACACGTCAGTTCTGTGGTGAAGGGTGTGACTGCGGCCGTGGAGGAGGTGGCCAGCATCGCCCAGCAACACATGACGCGGCCGGCTCTCTCGCCGCGACCGGCTCTCGTCTCCCCGCGGGCCTCCACGCAGAGAAATTCCTTACCTGGTAACTATTATGCATTTATATCTGTAAACATCGTATGTGTCGGACACTACCGCGGCAAAATAAAATAATACAATTAACACATTTGTATCTAAGTTTTGTTATATGGTGGTGTTGCAACCGAGCATGCAGTCCACCTGATGGTAGACTGAGGTGGATAGTACTAGAATCCTATTCGAAGCAGACCACAGATGCGTTGCTACTCATGAGGATTAAGTTGGAACCTCGGATAAGTCTGTCTTCGTCATCATCGTCAACCCTTTACTGTCCCGCTGCTGGGCACGGTTCTCCTCTCAGAGTGTGAGGGATTAGACCATAGTCCACCGCGCTGACCGAGTGCGAATTGCTAGACTTCACACACTTTTTGAGAACTTATTTTTTAATTTTTTTTTCTTCAAAGACCTCAGGTGTGCAGGTTTCCTCACGATGTTTTCCTTCACCGTTATAGCAAGTCATAAAATTACACTTATTACTTAGCAGCGCTTAACACTGCTGTTATTAGGCAGAAATAGGTGTGGAGGTGATGTCGCCGGAGTCGAAACACAATGGGCTCCACCTCCTTCAAAATCTGTGCGTCTGTGCATACACACGGATAACGTTCTCAAAATATTGCATATAAAAATATGATTATCTCCGACACAATAAATTTAATTTTTGATATAAATGGATTCTCAGTCGTTGATTATTATTTATTGGTTAAACAATTTTAATATAATTAAACTACATCACACTCGATACTTACAAAAATCGCTATGTAGTTGCCAATTCGTTATTACAATTTAAAGTATATGCATCGTAATAAATTAAAAGTACTGTAATTATGATTGTGTTTGAGATCTTATCGTAATTGTCTTCCTGACCTTCAAGTTTAACTAAACGAAATTTTTGTACGAAATTAGTGTCAATAGTTTTTGTAAAATGCATAATAACTAGTTTTGAATAAAAACGTATCCGTGTTAATTTCGGTATGTATTTAAAATATTTGTGTTCGACTTTAGTTCATACATTTTTTCTTCATTATAATGCATTTTTTTTCATTATAATGCAGTATGTTGGTAAATGGTTATTTCTACCCATAATCAACGTCAGATGCGTGTTGCCTTTAAGGACTAAGTTTAAACGCCTTGTATGTTTCATCTCTCCTTTACCACAGCCTTTAAATAGAATTCAGTGCTTATTACTGCTCTTATGGTTTATGTTTCTTTATAGTTAAATCAAGTGATAATTAACTTTTTATATGCACGTAACTTTTAAATATTAGAAGTAGCAATCCTGGTTGTGGTAAAAACTTCGGTAGCCCTATTGTCACACCTATTTCTGCTTAATGACAGCAGTTTTACAGACGCACGCACGCACACACATAGGATAAATAGTAAAGGATTTTTGTTTTTTTCCAATCATACAATACATACATATATGCGCCCGCAGATATCCCGCTCACGCCGAAGGAGCGTTCGCTGCTGACGGGCGAGCCGAGCGCGGAGGCGGGCGGCGTGCGCGCCTCGCACTCGTCCGAGAGCGTGCTCGACGCGCCCGACTCGCCGCCGCCCAAGCCCGCCCGCCCCAACCGGTCAGTTGGATACTCACTCACTTGTCTACACTATGTGTTTACATAATCCACATAAGCAAGTGTGTTAACATTAAAGGCGGGGTGTCGTAGTACTACGATTTATCTTGTTTCTTGTAGTTTTAAGAGTTTAACTCTTTTAAGTCTAATTTTTTTTAATTGCACAAAATATCGCCCGCTCTAGGGTGAAAAACGAGGCGGGGCGGTCGCCGCGTTACCTATCATATTTTGTCAAGATCCTCCGCCTTTAATGTCTTAACTGCGTTGACTGCTATAGGAGCAAGACAGAATATCTTTACCTCAGAGGTTTGTAATAGCAGGTTCACGTTTGTCGAAAATCAGTTTTTTGCGTAATCAAAATCACACAAACTAGCTGTATACAATTTTACAATTCTTGAAGGCCTATGATAAAATACTTTAACAATATATTAAATAACTGACTAGTTAGTTTAACTAACACTCGTAGCTGTTTTTTACTAAAAGGATTTCATTGTTACTAAACATAAAACAAATGAGCTACTACCTCGAAAGATGTAAGTTAGAACGCGTATTACTATATATTTAAGCTCAATACGTGAACATAACAAGCTGTACTTGAATCAACACACAAAATGTGCAAAGCGAAAAGACGTTATAATACTACGCTTCAGCGGATTCTATATTTAATTACAAATAATAAGGTTACAGGTTTAAAAATAAATGTGATTAAAACAATAAGTAATAACGTAACCACTGTGTAATCCGTGACTTGACGCCGAATTATTTAACTAATCACGTTTTATAACGGTCCAAAATATCCGGTTCGTCGCTCATATAATTCGCAACTTTCATTTTCAACAGCAGTTTCGACTAAATATAATTTAATTTGCTAAACACGTTTAAATATGAAACGATTTCAATAATTCTAACTTTTAATTTATTAATATAAGTTTTCTTAATCGAAATCTATAGCGGAAATAGAGAAGAATTAGGTTAAAAATATGCATACACAATTAAATATTCAAATTAACCTTGGCAATGGTTGCGTTGTTTAGTTTTCACTTGATATTCATTAATAAGTAATTCACCGTTTTATATTAATGAGCGAAAGTTTCCGGCGTTGCAGGAAAATCGAGTTGGCCCCGCCGCTGCCGCCCAAGCGCAAGACAACTAACGACAGCTCCCTCCTGGCTCTGTCTATCGATAGGTGAGTTCATTATGATCTGACCTTTAGCGTGTGTCGAATGAACCATAGATGTTTACTTTCACTCACATTTCACTTTTAGAGTTATTTTATATGAATAAAATTTTTGACAAAATATAGATTTTTTAGGCTATTCTTGAGCGTCATTCATATGTGTTTTTTTAAATTCCTATATACACGTAATCGATTAATATAGAATAAACTACATGAGCCCTGTGATTTTACGTACGTTTAAAAAAAATTACATAACACTAACATAACATTTTTTTATACAATCAAAGGTTTTAACAAAATGATGCGCGCGCAGTACATTAATGTTTTTTTTAATGTGGAACCTAAAACATTTTTTAAAATGAAAGTAGTGACCATTACTTCTTATATTATAAAATCAGTTTTCTGCCAGTGAAAGGTCCGTAAAAATCGGTCTAGCCGTTTCGGAGATTATCTCAAACAAACAGACAAAAATCTTTATAATTGTTTTTTTTTGTTACTAGTATCCTATGTAATTTCTTGTGCATTTAGTAAAAATTGTTATTTTAATATTACAAATATACGTTTCAATTTCATTTTATTTGTAAGATCTCCATACACTTTCGCTTTCCAATCTTATACCGAGTATATAAATAGAATGAAGATAAAAAAGAAGATATAATAATAAAACGATAAAAACAAATATATTTCACATTTAGTCTGGCTCGCTAATATCATAATAAATTAGAAAAAATACATGTTTTTCTTGTGCGGTTTCGCTCTCTATCGTTTTATACATTTCGCTATGATTTTAATTGGATTATGTTATACTTTCAGATTTTTTCAACAAATACTTGTTACGCTTTTGAACATAATATTTTAAGCTATTAGTCGTTTTTACAATTTTTATACGTTTACTAACGTAACTGTTATGAATCTATAAACCAGTGCAGTCGTTACTTAATTAATGAGTTTAAGCATAAACGAAATATATGTTCAAATAATCCGCGCGGAATCATATCGCTAATATTATTTTGTTTTTTTTTTTGTATCAAGTAACAAACGAGCATGTCCACCTGATGTTAAGTGACCACTTCCGCTCGTGGATATCTGTAATTAACTCCAGTTTACATAAAGAGTCCTACCTGAGTTCGACCACAGATGCGTTGCTACCACTGAGGATTAAGTTTGTGAACGCCTCGGATAAGTAAGTACTCTTATCACACTCTTCAAACCAGAATGCAGCAGCGCTTAACACCGTTGCTATTAGGCAAAAGTAGGTGTGATCAACAGTAAAGACTACTTTTGATTAATTA
>DWRA01004997.1:0-10304 GCA_018250295.1 Spathilepia clonius
CCCTTCAAACCAGAATATAGCAGCGCTTAACACTGCTGTTATTAGGCAGAAATAAATGTGGCGGTGTGCCGCCGGAGTCGAAGTACAAAGGGTTCTACCACCTTTAAAGTTCTTACACTGTTGTAATAAATACTTAATGAGACTTGAAGATCATTGTGTGAAAGTAACAAACGAGACGACGATGGCTAGATCCGCTTGATGGTAAGTGATCACTGATGACCATGGACATCTGTAAGCAACCCCAGATAGGATGCAAGTCTTGTGGACGGCAATATATGCATTGCTACTCCTAAAGACTATGTTGGAACGTCCCCAATAAATATATCTCCTTTAAAAGCAAAATACTCAGCAATTAACAATGTTGTTATTATGTAGAAATAAGTGTAACAGTCGTGCCAGAAGAGTCGTACTACAAACAAACAAACAAAGTCGTACTACATTCTATTTTCAAAACAAAAATATATTTCATTAAATAAAACCAAGTATTGCCTAAAATCACGCAAAACGACTTGATAACACAAAGGTAACTCAGTAAACGTTCATCAAAATAACGTACTAACTTCATTTTTTATCCGCATGGATAACATTTTCCTTATAAAGGCTAATAAGCTGACACGGCGTTCGCCCGAGATAAATGCAAACGGGGAGGTCGATTTCATTTTTACTATCTCATAACATGGATACCCGTTACCCGCACTTAATCATTGATACAGCTAATATTATTGCTAGCGATTATTCGACATAACTAAGCGATCGATTTCCTCAGAGCGGCGGAAAGGAAATAATATTTATTCCATTGTAATATTTCTGCGCGAACGTGGAAAATATGTGTCTGTATGTGTTCTGACTCCGTTATAGCGGATAATGTCTGAGTAGCTATAGAATAATGCCTCATATGCACGTTTCTTTTTTATAGCTAAGCTTCGGAGTTTCATCTGCGTTTTTCTTTTGTTTAGCTAAGCTTCGGAGTTTCATTTACGTTTTTCTTTTTTTTTTAGCTAAGTTTCGGAGTTTCACCTGCGTTTTTCTTTTTTTAGCTAAGCTTCGGAGTTTCATCTCCGTGTTTCTTTTTTTTTTAACTAAGCTTCGGAGTTTCACCTGCGTTTTTCTTTTTTTCAGCTAAGGTTGGGAGTTTCACCTGTGTTTTAAAGATGTAATACATACATGTACATTAATATTAGAGGAATTGTACACTTCCAACAGTTTTAAAAAAACGGGGCGCGATATATTTAATGGGTTTTAATTTTTTAAACGCAACCCTTAAACGTTTTCCTTAACTTCAGCTGTCTGCTATTGAAACTCCCGTCAAAATAGGTCCAACCGTTCCGGAACCTCAAACAAACAGACGAACAAATCTTGATATCTATTTTTTTTTGTTATATGTATCGTATATACTTTCAAATGCATTTATATATATATTGGAGTAGCAAACGAACATGCAGTGCACCTGACGGTAAGTGGCAACTGCCACCCATGGACACCTGTGATCCACCTCAGATAAGTGCAGAATCCCAACGGAAGTCGACCACAGATGCGTTGCTAACCCTGAGGGCTAAGTTGGAATGCCTCGTTACGTTTATCTCCCCTACCACACCCTTCAAACCAGAAGACAGCAGCGCTACACTGCTGTTATTAGGCAGAAATAAGTGTGGCAGTGGTGCCGCCAGAGTCGAACTACAAAGGGTTCTACCACCTTTAAATTATTTATTATTATTTAGTTATTTTTATGTTACAAGCAGGCACTTCCATTTTATTTATTTGCATAGATTAAATAAGCCGAAGCATAAATACATGCATAAAGCGCACACACACACACGCTGTTCTTATTCATAAAAACAGGACAAGAAAATACATCATGTGTCCATTGAAATCGTTATGAAACGACTTCAATCTGTATAAAAATCAAACTAGAGGTAAAAGTTCGCAGAAACATCAAGGAGAAATATTATTTCTTTCCCGAAGGCTTTCAGACACGTCAATCAGTAAACTAAAAATAGAAGTAAGAAATCGTATAAAAATGTTTACGTCCTTTCCAACAGCCGGCAGTCGCGGGGCGTGACGACTATTGAAAACGCAATGAATATTCTTATAAACTCTCCGCCTTTTCTAGATCTATCTTATACGAACTAAAGTGTATAAATAGAAAATGTATCTTCGACAGAATGGTTTATGTTCGTTTTGTGATTTTCTTACGTAACTACGTAGTGAATATATTTTGTATTAGATAATCGTAATCGATGTAGGATCAGATATTTTTACTTAAGTTTTACCTTTTTTACTTTGTTCTTGACGAGAGGTGAACCTTCAAATGTACTATATAACGTGGAAGCGACGGATTATGTGGGATTTAACCCACTATAATCCCTGGGTGGCCGTCCTCGGCGTTTCGTGGAAGACTCTGGGGTCTCCGGAACAGCTTATGCTTACCACACCCTTTCTTCCTTCTCGGAGTAGCTGGTCGACCGGTTCGACCTCACACTCTTGCCCATTCTCGGTCACGGAATCCTGTTAATTAACTCTTATGACAAGCAAAATATAACTTCTGTAGTTCTACCTATTCTACTATTAGATTTATTAATTGGGATTTGTAAATTAGGCTTGTTAGCATGGAAACGTATAATGCAAAAATTCTGGAAACCCAGACTTTTAGCTCGATATATCTGTGTCTTCATAAACATTAGGGGTAATGCATGCGTTTCACCTAATGACTACTGCCGCCCATGAGCATCTGTAATTGGGGTTGTTTGGGGTTTCCAAATAAGATTAGAGTCCTACCTGGGGTCCTCGACAGCTGTATTACTACCCCTAATTCTTAAATTGCAACGCCTCAGATAAGTATATTTTGTGTTTATTTACTTTAAAAAAAGTTGGGGGTGAAAAAATAGATAAGCATGTTTTGTTTACCACACTGTTTAAACCAGAATACGACATCGTTTAAGTGTTGTTAGGCAGAATTAGGCGTGGCGGTGGTACCTCCGGAATCGAACCACAGCGGAACTACCTCCTTCCACCAAAGATAAAGTAAAGTAAATATCAAAACGTGATAAACTATTCCCGTGACCCGCGACGTGACGGCTGAATACGCTTTGTCAGCGCTTTCATAACGTTAGATAGATGCTGGAGCAAGTCGCGTGTGATCCCGATCCCTCCATCAATTCTGTCCCGAATGCGTATGTTGACGTTTGTTTTCAAAAATAATGTACGGGGTAATCTTGGAATCGGGTGAAACGAATCTTGGAAGATGAACGATTTTACGGCGATATAGAACATTTTTATCCTGAAAGTGACTACGTTTTTGCATGATGCTTTTTAATATCGTATCCACGATAACTAGCTGTATTATAGTCTAATCTAAATAAAAAAATTAAGTGTTTGTAAAAATAACAGCTTTTTATTAGATGATATTATTAAAAGGTGGTAGAACCCTTTGTAATTCGACTCCGGCAGCATCACCGCCATACTTATTTCTGCCAAATAACAGCTGTGTTAAGCGCTGCTATATTCTGCTTTGAAGGGTGTGGTAAGGGAGATAAACTTAGGGAAGTATTTCAGTTTAGTCCTCAAGGGTAGCAACGCGTCTGTGGTCGACTTTAGTTAGGATTCTGATCTTATCTGGAGTGGATTACAGGTGTCCATGGGCGGCAGTTGCCACTTACCATCAGGTAGATTGTATACTCGTTTGCTACTCCATTATATATAAAAAAAGACTCAGTTCCATGTGGAGTTCTATACAAATGTACATACTTGGCCTGCAGCATTTAATATCAGGTGTGTTATATTTGTACGCTCGTCTGTAATTGCAATTAGGCAGATCTTGAATAATTCTAAGAAAGTCTCGTACCCAGTAGTCGAACTGTAATGTGTGTAACAAAGACAATTGTCTTATTATATAACATGTCATTTTTATATAGTATGCAAGACGTAAGCGAGCATGTAGTCCATTTAATGGTAAGTGGCGACTGCTACCCAGGAAGTCAGTAATGAACCACAGAGAAGATTAGAGTTCCACTTGAAGTCGGCCACAGGCGCATCGCCACCTCTGAGGACTAAGTTGGAACACCTCAGATTAGTATGTCACCCTTACCAAACCCTTCAAAGAATTATTCGTTAGAAGTAGATGTGGCGGTGTCGGTGATGCCTTTGGGATCGAAACACAAGGTTCTACTTTCAAAACATTGTTATACTAACTTAAAATGTTACTTAAAATTACTTTAAATGTTACAATAATACAATTTGTTTAATTTTAATAAAGGTAATGGGTATTTAATTATTCAGTAAAACTTCTATTTTCCAACAACAAAAATATAAATAAAACAATTTCACACAAAATAATTAGTAATTATGATGATTTGAATATATAAAATCGGTTTGTATAATTATCAATATGATTAGTTAAAAATACGTTTTTATACAATAGATAATCGTACGGTAGGAATGACAAATGGTCTTTGTGTGTATATATTCTTGTGTAGTTTAAAATATATGTTTAAAATATTTGTTTCATGTGGATTGTGTATGTATTGGGTATATTTTATGAAAATAATTTAAAAAACGTTATTAGGAAATAATTTAAAAATAAATAGTTCTAATATCGACAGAGAACTTGTTCCCGCAGGGCGAAAAGCGTACCAGGGAGTGCCGTTTTGCAATATTAAACATGTTTGGAAATGTCAAGAAGAATATTTACATCACTGCCAATATATACATCAATTGGTTAATATCGAAGTTCTTTGATCCGAGATCACATTTCTGATTTTAAAGTTCTGCTTTGATATTTGTGCAAAGCGTATCGAGTCGGATAATTTAAAGGTGGTAGAACCACTTGTGGTTTGACTCCGGAGTCTCCACCACCACACCTATTTCTGTATAACAAGAGCATTGTTAAGCGCTGCAGTGTTCTGGTTGGAAGGGTGTGGTTAGGGAGGTATATTTATTAGAGCCATTCCAACTTAGGTCCTCAGGGGAAGAAATGTGTGACATATTACTTTAGAGGAATACAAAATTAACATTTCTACTACTGCTACACAATTATATTTATTGTTGTACACACATAGTCCATGTATTCTACGAATGAACATATCAAACTAACTTATTCATAAAATATCACTATTTGTTATACATTTATGTCGTATGTTTCTACTGTATTCCACAAAGAGTATATAAAATCCTTCTAGAGTACGTACCACTTGTCTTTATTCAGTTATTCGAAGAAAACATTTTTCCATTTCGAAAGCGTGAAATTTACAACTTTAAACTTGCATTTCTCTGAATAAAACAACGCAAACTAAGCATTAGTTACGCAAAGACTATGCATGACAATCTATTTCTATCGTGAAATATTTTAAGCGATTCTATTTTATTTTTGGAATTTACTTCGTAGGTATTTATTACTCTTTTGTAATTGATGAATGGTCCCATTTTACTAGGAACTTATTGTATACATTTATGATTTAAAAAAAGCAGCAAACGACCACGCATTCTTCTAG
Source organism: Spathilepia clonius (assembly GCA_018250295.1). NCBI lineage: Eukaryota > Metazoa > Arthropoda > Insecta > Lepidoptera > Hesperiidae > Spathilepia > Spathilepia clonius. The sequence continues at coordinate 5,487 of DWRA01004997.1, forward strand.
CCATTCCATGCGCATCTGTAATAAACCACAGATAAGATTAGAGTTCTACCTGACGTCGACCACAGATGCGTTGCTACTCCTGAGGACTAGGTTGGAATGCCTTAATTAAGTACGTCTCACTCCTTATCTCTTTAGCTTGAGCACAGCAGCGCTTAACATTCCTGTGGTAAGATAGACATAGGTGCCTTCGGAGCCGAACCACAATTGCTTTCTACCACCTTCGGATTTTTTATTTACATACAATCTTTTCCCTAATCTTACTATACGAAAGCGTTTCCAAATAATGTTTAAAAGAAGCTCATTGTAAGCAAAATGAATATAACAATATTCATTATAATAACATTATTTGCGCCGTTTTATTCTCTAATTATGCGTAAAATAGGCTAGATTTCACATTTTAAATATTATAAAGTATTTTAAAATGTTTTAGACATTTTGATAATAGCATAACGATTTCATAACTCAGAAAGCGGTGAAAAGCTGCAGCGTCTTTAAAGTAAATAGATTTTGGGTAGAACGTCCAGTTCTACGTGACGTTCGGCGCATTTTAATATATGATGGTATTTTGTATCATGTAAAAAGATATCTTTGAATGAAGTTTGCATCCAATTAGTTCAGTCGTATTTACTTTGTCTGTATACACAAGTAGATGACGAATATTTAAAATTATGTACGGGTATGTATTGCTTTTGTGCAAATTTGTGTATAACCTTTAAAAATAACAGTTATCGTGGTAAATCTTTGAACTATTTTGTGACATGTATACGAGACATTTATGCAAAACCAATCAACATAAACAAGTCAACGATTTGTTAACGAATTTATGTCCAATATAGGTATTCTACCCGTTCTATTCTATTCTAATGAAACTATTCTAACGGTTTTCGATAAATTGCCTAATTCTAACAGAAATATCCTATTAGTTATATAACACGAAAATAATGAGACCAATCAGGGGTTTGCCTTATAGTTAAAACATTTAAGAAAACATTACACGAACGTTTACGCAAAAAGTAATCAAGAATTGTTTACTAACAAATTGCTAATCAATTACCAGTTATGAACTGTCACGTAACACCCTAATATTTGCAACAATTGACAGTCAATATTGAGATTGAATTTCCATGAATCGTACTCTCTCTTTATTATATTTCAATCTGGTTTTTTCTTAGTGTCACTAGATTTCCCAAGAGAAGGTCGGGACCTTTCTTTCCTGTCACTGTATTTAACTGCGATGGTCGGATGTGAAAACGTAAAGCGACCCTCCAAATTCTTAAAACGTTATTCTTGCTTACCTGTCCTGTCCTTAAGAATTATTTTTTAACTATTTAAAGAGAGATTTTTAAACTACAGCATTTATGTATCAAGCATAGCACGTGATAATATATTTTAAATCAAATGTTATTTCAATTTAGGAGTGCTTTCCTATCATAAAAGGCCTATAAAAATGGGAATGTGAACGTCAGGTTCTGACTACGCAATTGGTCTTTACCTAATAGCAGCCGTAGATATATATTTAAACTACTCAATGTTTTTCTTACTAAATATTACACCGGTAACAAGTCTGATACGTTTTTGAGCAGTATTATTTTATTGTTTTCATTTATAAATATGTTTTTTAAGAAAATATAATCAAATGAGTTAAATTTGACATGTTAAGGACATTAACTATTTTTTAATTCTTTGAAACTACATTTTCAAAAACATGTTTGTAATGATTTACAACAGATTCTTTAAAAGGTTGTATCTTTACATCAATTTAATTCACTTATTCTTTCCGCTTCCATATTTTGTACAGTACAAAACTCAGGTGTACTCTGTGAAGTGTGTCAAGACGGACCATTGTAAAGTCGCAATGTGCTGCGAACAGCACTTTGTCGGATTCTGTTCATTGAAAACAATTGCTTAGCGTTACTTTACTTTACAAGCATCAAATTAAAGCTATTGAATCTGAAAGTTAGGAACAAATAATAATATAAAACTAATTTTGATTACAATTCTAGTAAGCAAACTTAATATAATCTAAATCAATATAATAAAGCTGCCAATTTTGGGACTTGATTACCGTGGCAGTTTTTGTCTTACTATATTACGAGTACTTTAGTGATTTCACTATAAATATTATTAATCGTATTTCTTTACGTGGTACTTATTAAATTGGAAAAGAACGATGAATTAAATAAAAATTGTATAATTTTACGGAGTTTATGGAAACATGTGTAAATCCAATGTGCGTAGCAATCGCGTAGCGGTTCTACATTACTACACCAGAATAAGTATGCTACATGCATGTGCAAACAAATATCGAGATTTTCTTTATCTTGTATTTCTAGGGAGTGTATAGTATACATTTTTATACACTTTTTAATTGTGCAAAAGTGGCAATAGAGCATGCAGTCCACCTAAAGGTAAATGGCCACTACGAAGTTTAGAGCCTTACTTGAGGTCGGTCATAGATGCGTTGTTGCATACGAGGACTAAGCTGGAATGCCTCATTTAAGTATATCTACCTTACCACTGCATTTAAAATCCAATAGCACAACACGTTGTTATTAGGTAGAAATAGATGTGGCGTTGGTGCTGCCGAACGATATTTATAGTAAATCGTTGACATATCTCTCGATATTACATAAGGTCAATCAATGAACAATCCTTCAACTGTATGCTACAACTCCGCCTTGTAGACATTTTGGTCTTGGGTCCAGGTTACAAAACATTAAATATTTTGGGTCTGATTATTAAATTTGCCTTTGTATTCGTACATGGCACATTATTGGCATCATATATAATTCGTAAATGATATGAAAAATAGAAAGAGACGAAATCATTTATAACTGGCTAATTTTATATCTTCATAAAATTTAGAATAGAAAAGTTAACATTTTAATTTTAGTTAACAACCACCAGTTTTACAACCGTGCGCCGCCAGGTCACGCTCCAGTGGGTCAGTGACAAGATGATACTCCATGTTTTGCTCCATTTTTACGTTTTAAAATAAAAAAGCGTAACTAAGATTTGTAAGCTACATAACTGGGCTACATTTTTAGCTCTTTTCATTTTCTTTTTGTACCGTGTGCAGGTGAATTCATCATTAGCTAATTATTATTCTCGGTACTAACAATATGTAAGTCGTGAATAAGTACCGGTGCTTTTAAGCAAAGGGTTAAAACCATAAGATGGTCATAGAAACTATTGTAGTTCAAGTCCGGTATTGTAGAAAACTGTAGATGAAAAAATGTAATCAGACTCATAAACATAGACTTGTTTATTAAAACATAATTTAATAAGTATCGTTTATAGTCTTAAAAATTTTGTTAACATTCTTTAAACAACGTACTTACTGTGCGCTGAAATTAATACGAGTGTATACCAACCAATTAATTTATAATATTAATTGTGCTCTGTCGTTTCATCTGCGTTTAAAAAATGAAACATGACATGCCGAAATTTAAACAATTAAAAAAATTGGGCGCGCGCTTTTGTTTTTGTTTTTTTACGTGTTTGGCATGGGTTTCAATTTTTTTGCGCAGAACCCTATAACATTTTCTAATATAAAAGTAGCCTAAGTCACTTGTTAAAACGTTAGTTACCTGTTGTTTCCTAGATTAGCCGGACTCATCAGAGGCACAGACATACAAAAGAAATGTAATGTTTTTTGTTATAAGTGTCGTATGTATACGAGTATGTATCACTTTCATATGCATTACGTAGAGAGCAGTTATTTTGACAATACAAAAAACCGATTTTATTTATTAATATAGATTAATTTGCTCCAACGCAAATACAGCCCACACATTTGTTCTAAGCTTCAGATTTCTTCGAAACAAATACTTAATCTTGTAATAAAACGTAATTACGCGTTTACTACGCGGTTTGACTACCTTTGTATTAACATTAACCTTTTAGACTTTTCGTGTTTCGCGTTATAAGGTTCAACGATAGCGGCTAAATCTCGATAGATTGAGATGAATTGACATAAATCTAAATTGCCTGTAAATCTGGGTTAAGTATTTTAACAGGCTGAATTGTACCTGGTATTAATTATATGAATAAATGGGCCGTGATCCAAAGTTTTAATGAGTACGCCAAAAGACTAATATATCTAGGAAACAATAATGTTATTTCTAGAGACAGACATATTTTTGTTATGTTCTATTTTGTAATCGTTAGACATGTTATAGATATTGTTAATGAATGTTTACGTTTAGTCTAGCCGTTTTGTAGGTGGTAGAACCTCTTGTAGTTCGAATCTGGCACCTATTTCTGCCTAATAATAACATTGCTAAACGTTGCTGTATTCTGAGTTTAAAGAGTGGTAAGGATTATATACTTATTCAAGGCGTTCCGATTTAGTCCTCAGGGGTAGCCACGCGTCTGTGGTCGACCTCTGGTAGGACTGTAATTTTATCCGAGATTCATTATAAAAATCCATCTACTAAATCTCAATCACATAAAGATATCAATCATAAATTGCCTCGTAACAATTGACACAATAATTAATACGTTCTCACTGCAAATTGCTAATTGCGCTTTGTAAAGGTGTGCAATTTCCCCAGAGAGATTTATCATATTCGCATAAGCTGTTATCGTTATGGTGTTGGAGAATTGCAGTAATTCGCCAGACATACCACTGGGAGCTTTTTTTGGATGATTATTTTTGTCATGAGCATGTTAGAGGACAGTAATAGGTTAACTAATAGACAATTTTCACTTTTTTTAATTCAAGTGAAGCAATTCTATATAGCAGTGACAGCCTAGTGGTTGAATCACGGCCTCTCAGTCGAGGGGTCCGAGGTTCAAACCCCAGGCACGCACCTC